>NNCF01135601.1:115712-190679 GCA_002313205.1 Laupala kohalensis | reverse complement strand
CACACTATTTCCCCACTCAATCTCTCAGTCGCTAAATACATTTTTGTCGGAACATTGCACTAAACGTTCGGTTCCCTGACGATGGAAAATCGCTGTTTGGTACTGGAACTGTTCACGATGGCTTAGAACAACCGATAGCTGCACCATGTCTGAGGTACTCATCGTGTCAGCCTTTCCGCTTCATCTAATTCTGTGGGAGCGTCTTCGAACTACTGGTGCGATTTCTCAATGGAAGAATGTGATATTGAATGTGGTCAATATACTGTCGATATTTCACGATGAATATCCGAACTCGTGAAAGAATGTACCCACAAAAACGTACAGTTCGACGTACTTAATAGTTCGAGTAAGGTTGCAGTTGAATCGTCTTTTCTTCTCGTACTACCTAGCAACGGTTTCCACAATCCGAATGAAATTGCTACTGCTCGAAGCCATGGAACTCAATTATCGTCTGAGCAAGTTTCGCTCCTGTTTCGCAATGTTGTCATATGTGGGGGAACAAGTGAAATCTATTTTCTGAACGCCCTTTGTATATGTTTTATATTTGTTCATCTTAATCTAGAAAAGAATGCCTCCCACACATCTGGTCAGACACTCTCTAGATTTGATTATGCAACAAAATCTAACTCCTCACGTTTCTCTTCGATTTCTTTTCAATTTATGTAAATCTTATTTAATACATCATCTTACAAAGCCACATTTATAATAATACAATCAATTTTGTCCCGTCTTCAACAATGTCATTCCCGCTCACTCATGGTTATTTTCTATTCTCAGCCAGCCTTACCTTTCTACCAATAGTATCACTTAATTTTCTTCATGTAAGATTCCAGTCTCCAACACGAACTGCACAAATAAATCATAAACCTTTTTATCCATCAGTAATTCATTTTTTCTTTGGTCTTTATACAGATGAACAATTCCTGTACAACTGTCTCCAGGTGTTTGTATACATTAGTGCATACAAACACGATATGTTTGTATACATTAGTGTTAAACCACAAAAATTAACGATCAAAAAAATTATCATTCTTGAGGCAAAAATATATGATTCCTTGTGAACAAACGGTTGATTTTCCCCTTGTTTAGATGAAAAGAGTGTATTGTATTTGCAACGTAAGATGCACAAATATTTAGTAATGTAATAACAATTCATTACATTAAAGCATGGGAAATTTTATTTATACAACATATAATGTCACGGAGCTGACATTACGCAAAGTTTTATAATATCCTTCTAGAGCTGTAGTTTAAATCACGAGTTATGATCTCATGCTCCACGTTCGCCTCTCTAAAAGGACCCTTTCCTGAAATGGTGTTGGTTCTTGATAACGATAATATTCCTTCCGGTAGCTGCTATCCCTCCCGTCGTTGGGACAAAGGCGACACTAATATTTATATAGCGCGACCCAACGCGACAATAAGATACTTCTCAACTTATTTCACCCTGGTCACAGTATTCTTCGTCGATTTCACACGAGTGCCAACTGTTTTGTCTTTCACTCCGTTACCTTATATTCGTAGCCAGTTACTGTAACAGTAAAAGCCGCAAATTCACTTTCGACAAAAGAGAAACAAATATGTTCTGCAATAACCCTAACGGTAAGCTGCTATGCAGAAACTAAAATCATATACTGACAGATTGATTCTTGAGGATAGGTCATAAATAAAACAATTATTTTATACCGCCAACGTTTCGTAATTTTATTATTCCTTCTTCAGTATTGTCTAGCCCTATTATAATATTTCGAAACGTTGCCGGTATAAAATAATTGTTTTATTTATGACCTATCCTCAAGAATCAATCAGTCAGTTTGAATGACGGGGTTAAAAAAATAGAATATTTTGAAATAACACATCTTTTACGCGCCAATGTCAAGTTGATTGCATTGCTCATGTCGTATGTTAAGCTGCATGGAACAAGTGTCTGTTCGCTCCAGGTAGCACTAGTTAGCTCAATCAACACCTGTTCACACAGCAAAGATCTTTCCTCAAGTTCTAAACAGGAGTAGAGGTGTTGGGAACGGGACCGATGGTGGTGTGGTCGCTCCATCGTTCTTATTTCTTCAATGAAGCATCATATATAATACCCAACACTGTTCCGACTTTTATTTAACAGGTTTTTTAATTTTATGTCTTATGTAAACCCATTAGTTCTTCATAGGAAAATCATTTTACCATGGAACTCAATCGTAACAGGCGACCACTTTTACTCGATCTCAACAACGGAGCATTATAGACATGTGGTTTTCCCTTCAACTGTTCATTTGTTAATCTTATACGATATCCATCTTCATAGTATTGTCTGTATAATTAATAATATGTTCGGAAATCACGTATCAATGTTTAGAGACCACCGTTATATAATTCAATATTCTGAGTTCCTTCAAGTACTATTTATTTCCGTTATTGAACGAGAGGTAAATACTTATATGCTTGAAGTAAGGCTCCGCGTCTTATAACCAAGTCAGTCACTATTCTGCCATTCATGTTGCTTTCTTCTTGTAAGGATACTACCTGATTGCGACATAACTTATAACCAAAATATTATTAGAACAATAATACCCAAATAAATGGATAGAGCAAAAAGGTTTGATGAAATTTAGATAATTTATATTTTGTATATTTCAAATGAAAGAAACACTATAAACAATTTAAACATCAAAATATCATAATATCTTCATAAAACATCTAGTAATGTAAGATCGTAATTTCTGATAAAGAAACATTTTGTAAATTTTACAAAATTTTGAGGGAAGTTCTCATTATGAAAATACATTTTCTACAGGCTGATGCTGAGCCGTGGACCGAAACGCAGAGGAGTGAATGACCCCGTGTCTGCTGAACTTAGCGCAATGGCCTCTCATGTGGAAGATTGTGCTGCGGCAGGAAGAGGAGTCTTCGTTGCAGGAGGAATGGTAACCCTGGATTTGTCTCTACTGCCATCATTCTGCGCAGCGGTCACTTCATACGTCGTCTTCATGTTGCAGGCCAAGAAATTAGTTTGAAGATAATATCGTACCCTTTGTAATACAACGATCTTATTTGTTCATTAATGCATATTTTTATGTACAATACAAGTAATTATCTGTTCTACAATATTTTATAAAACCTTTTTAGTTAGCATTTCCCTGCCTCCGTTCCTGGGTTCGTTCCACTAGAGATGCTGAAATAGCTATGCCGCCGAGTTGGACCACCATTGGGGTTAGTGGGTTATCAACCCATGAATCCCCATGGGTAGAATGGGAAGGGAAGAGCCAAGTAAAAATGTATAATCGATAAAACGGGTTTAATCTAGGGATTTCGGAGTCCTCCTGATAAAAACCGAGATGGTGCCGTAGAAATACTAGTTCATCACGTATGGAGGTTCATCCCCTAACTCTTCTAAGGGTGAAATGGTGTGCAAGGCTAATTGGTAACTTTTCGATTGATTTATTTCTCTCGCGGAAAACTTTACGTTGCTTGCTCAAGGGTGGTATCATCCACGGATTTATTTATTCTTACTGCTGGACGTGAAACTCAAAATGTTGTAAACAATCAACTTTTGTGTAAAATTTTTATTATTATGAAATACAATTTCTTAATTTTTAAATTTTATTGGCAGTTTAACTTATCCAGAATCGAAAATGTTTTGTATAAAATCATCTGAAAACCCTGTGCAAATTGGCTAGCATTTAAAAAGTATTTCAAGTTAAGCGTACTCAAGGTTTAATTAAACTCGTTGTTTTAAATTAAATAAAAAACAATGTTTCGTGACGTACGAGATGTTAACGAGTACATAATAATTTGGAGAGCTCTTTGATGGACACCAAATAAAATTTACAAGTTCAATACATTTTTCAAGTTGGTTTGGAATATTGTTGGTCTTAATTTTTTACGACCACAGAAATGAAACGAAAAAAGTTTGAAACAAATTAATGTAGTAAACATCAATATCCTGATACCACACAATACCACACTATAAAGTGAAATGAAGATAATATTTCTATTATTTTTATTTTTGCGATCAGTAAGTTGATCCTTTTTATACGCGTGGAATTTTGTGTGATTAGTAAGTACCGGAAGAAATTAAAGAAATATTCTGTTTTTTCATTTTAAAACAATTACTTCCCACAAATATCCTCTCGCACTTTTCATGATGTCACGGTTCCAGCAATAACACGTTACATGTATCTTACGTCAAGTGACATCTTACGACACTACTCACGCCAGTGATAGGATTCTTCCTTCATTACTATTCTAAGTCCACGTGAAAGCCTAGGAGATCATGCAAACATTGCGAGATTCTCGACTTTTCCTCTCGTATACACATGTGGGCGCTATAGAAAAAATCTTGCAGAGTTTAAGTTCGAATGATGCCACCTATACAAGCCTATTTGTAGAACCGGTAGGAATTGATATGTAAACTATTACGAATATATGACTTGATCCCTAAACTTTGGCCACAAGGAAGGTTGCTTTTCTTTTCGGTTATAGCTAACTTTGGCTGGGTGGGGTGGTTTGCCGTCTGCCAGGGGTGGTGCTACGCTAGCCCATCCCCCGGAGCACTCACATGACAACCCCGAGCTTCATACATCTCGTTACTCTTCTTTCGCCGCGAGAACTATACTTCCACGCTGTTTCAATATTTTTAAAGATTAGTAGTCGAATGAATGTCCACCTATATTTTGAAGAGAAAAAAACAGTTAAAAGACCTGTCACATATTTCACAAGTCGAATGCCCGAAAATAAAGTCTCCTTATAGATTGGGAATAATAACAGAAGTTATTGAACGAAAAGTGTAATAGAACACTGTGAAACCTTCAATCATCATTCTCTAGAAACCAATGAAATAAGCATCATTGATTTGGGGATTATAAGTAATTATAAAGACAATTTTTCGTGTAAATTATTTTAATTTAAAAAGAATAACTTTTATTGCATTTTCAATATTCTATTAAGCATTGAGAATTTAATCCTTACTTTAATCTTCACCTCATAAATATAATTTTAAAAAGTGACATAAATAGTCAAATGATTGATTAGTACCTAGGTACATTCCCAATGACATTATTTCTACATAAAAGCCTCTCATGATCGATCGTTATAAAATAAAATGGAACTGATTGTTCCGTTGAAACAATGGAATGAATATTTCATTATAATGATTTAATACTTTGCTCATCATGGAAGTAAATGATTAATTCAACGTTTTCTTCAGAAACGTTCTGATATATAGCAACAAAGAGAATTTTAACTTCACGAACATTAAATACATTTCACAATATATTTTTCACTCAATTATAGTTTCTCAATATATTAATTTTGCATTAAGTTTAAGTTTTTTATTGCGAAATATCATTACATCTACATTATATTCGTTCATAATTACATTAAATATAATCATGAATTCTGAAAACGTCCAGACTGAAACATCAAACATCCGATGGTATGGTGTTCATAAGTAAATAATAATTTTCATAATGAATTTGCAACTTATATACAGCTTTCCTTGTTATGTCGGTAAGTCATAAAAGAAAACATAAAGTGCTCGGAAATGATCTCAGTCATACATATTAAGTGTACTTTTACTCTTCGTACTCAAAAACAAAACGCCAGACATTTGCGGCTGAGATAAAAGTGGTCACCAGTAAACAAAAGTGCCGGAGAAAAGTGGGAACGTAAAAAGACTCAATATGACGAAGACCCATATTGCAAGAAAGCATTTTGCATTATTTAAGGGACAAACAGAAATAAAACGTTGGACAAAAACCTCCTCCAAAATGAGATATTAATAAAATATGAAGAATATTGTATTTACGACAAAATAAAGTTGTCGAAAAATGCCTGAAGAACGAACATGAGCATTGAAATAAAGCATGGAAGACGAGAAAGAAAGTACCATAAAAAGATACGCTGAGTGAGAGAGATGTAAAAATGAAGAAATTGGACGTAGAACGTGCTTTCATGTAAGGAGTTTCATAGACAGGAAACGTGACGACGAAAAATGTTCTCAGCATGAGGACATCCTATGAAAGAAAAATATAAGCGTATTGTGTTTCGGTAAACTCATGTAGATATGAAATAAATTTAGCGTCTGTGTTCTTCATAAAATTATTCTCCTTTTTCAATATTACTGTGAGTTGTGCGCTGAAGAAATAGAAATATGTTGAAAGATTTTTCAAACACTTCATCAAACAGGAAAAATTGTGAGAGTAGAGATGTAAGTTATTATTAACATTATTGACAAATGTATAGAGAGACCTTGATACTCGCTCAAATGTTTTTAAATATCTAATAATTTGTATTTAACTCATATCGACTATGATTTGTCAAGTGAAAACTTATGAGTAATTCAGAGTTAATGTTTCCAAAGGTTTACTTTATCATAGTGGTAAAGTACTGAGAGTTTCTGTGAAATATTGTTTAAAAAAATACTTTCAGAAATAAATTAACGGTTTTATATATCATATTAGTATTAAAGAGTTTAGAAGAAATAATATATTTTGTATCATTAGTGCGATTTATAATAAATTATATTGACTCAAATATTTCTTTTCTCTTTTTTTTTCAGAGAACTTTAAAAATGATTCATCCCCACAACTCTCATCAATGAGCCCAGAAAATGTTTGGTTGTGTATTCCGTGTACAAGAATAAAAATATACAGTGGAGATGGTTAACGGAATGTTAATGGGAATGTGACGAGTGAGAAGGGAAAGGGGAAATGTTAAAAAATGAAGATACGGCTGGCATGAATTAATTTGGACAAAAGGATTATTGTACTGAGCATTGTTTTGAATATTCTTTTTTTATTTTTGAGAAATGATACAAGTAAAAATTGTATATTCCGCTCACCTACTGGATTACTCACCTTTATATACACTGAAATACATTAAAAACCTGCAAAAAATAAGAATTTCAACTAAACCCATCCATTTACGTAAATTCAATCAAACGACGTCAACAATATCCTATTTGCGCGTTTGACTCCGGTTAGCCCTGCACGCATCCTTGCTTCTCGGAATTACAGGGATCGAACAATCCTCACACGTCGTTCGGAATTAAATTCTTGGAAGGATCCGTCTTTGTCTGCACAGCGACTGCTCGTCGTGGTGGGTGTTGGTGTGTGAAGGGTGCGTGGAACCCTCAGCTATCGTCGTAGACGCATTCGACTCTACAAGTCTCAGAGGATCTCCAAGAGCCCGGAAACATCAAACTAACCAAGAGCTCTGAGTTGCGGATTGTTAGTGATACAAAGCCGTATCAGTACCCTGTATGCCAATCAGTAGACCGCGAAGATCCGGCAGAGGTTGGCTGCGGCGTAAGAGGCCCAGAGAGGCAAGCCCCTTCCTCTCCTTCAACCTCAAATCTCACGTATTGAAACTATAGACTTGCTTACACATTTTACTAGACTAATATAAAAAATAGACCAATATTTGGAATGAGAAAGTTCAAGAACTCCTAGGGATAAATTTTTGATCAGTTAAAGGATGTTGATGGGGCATACAAAGTGACGTACGTGAAGATTGCAGTGGAATACTTAGGATGAGTGTGGTGTTAAGACAATATTAGATATCAAATACCCACAGAATACAATAACCTGTCGAAATGATATGATGGATAAATCCAACAACAACAACGCACACTGGAGGATGAATAGTGTGAAGATATGAGTAAATGATCACGGTTCTGACCATGGTACGAGTCACGGAGTGGGAGGCCGTAGAAGTTGAGAGACGTAATGCAAGAGAAGGGTAGCTAAAACGACATTAACACAAGAAGTAATGACTGTAATTAATTGTGGTTCTAACATTGCCAGTAATTGCTATAGCTCTTTCACTTGAGACCTGTACACAAGCAGCCGAGCGAATAATTCGTAGGCGATGGAGTCGACCCGGAACAGCACTTGTGGATCAATCGTGTCCACCCACGATCCTGGGTGCTAGAGGTGGATGAGAGTGGTGGCGAAGAGAGGGGTGGTTCGGTGATGGAGGGAGAGGGTAGTGAGGTGCGACTGCTAGCTGTTGAACGACCCTTCTCGCCCCAAAACCTCACACCCACCATCTCGTCTGCGTCGGTGCCTTTCCACGAATATTGGAATTGTTTCGCAATTTCGTGCTACGCCGATTAGTCGATTGATCTGTACAAATGGAATGCATCAAAGCTGTGGAGAGCAATGCGGCGCGCGAGGCATGAGTAATTGGGATGGCGTCGGATGAGAGCAGGGCTTACGGAAGGGATTCCATGATCATCCCCTAACACCCATTCCCGTACTCCGCGTCCTTTCACGTTTGCTCCGACGTATAGGATCTTTTGATTAATGTCCGTATCAATACTCTCCTTCTCAAACGGTTCAAAATGAAATTGATTCTATCACATTTTAATATGTTCTTGAATAATTAAATTTTATATTTTGTTTTCTATAAGGTCTCGATGTTATTTCCATCCCACTAATAATAAAATACTTTCTCATAAAATACAGTAAAAAATTCTACAAAACCATTATGCATAACTTAATAGTACCCATAAAGATAATAGTTACAGTACTAATTATATGAACAAAAATGTTATCTGCATTTATCTATTACACTTACTTTATTGCAAAGACGTGCATTTTGCTCTACAACGACATAGTGAGGTAAACTATACACGATATAATAAAAATCCACATCCTTTTTGGCATAGTTTTGTCGCACTGTTGCTGGTGATAACTAGAATAATGATGATGAATGTTCTGAATTCTGGATGAATAGTTGAATGAAATCAATAATTAACACATTGACGCTATAACAGTGAATTGAATATGAACTACCTCGTTGAAGAATATTGAGATCACGTAACGCAAGACATATTTTTTATTTTATTCCCCATCTTTAAGTTTGTAAAAACTAAAATTCAGACTAAATCTTACACGGTAATTTATTTATTTATTTTTTCTTCGTTAACGTTATCATATCGTATTTTTGATTGCATTCAGAAAACATTTTCATTCTTTTTAAACCTGACTCTTTTAGGAGGTACCTCCCCGCAGGGCGCACAGATTCGACTGAGTATGGGTTTGGCGACCCCACAGTCCAGAGCTGGGGACTGGTAGTGCGCCATCCCATAGTCCTCGGACACCGTAAGCTTTGGGCATGCTTCAGCGACCACCATTGGCGCTATGGTGGAAAGTTGTGTGTTTCAAAGGGCGAAGATCTTGCCTTCATTGGCCGGGTCGCGAGGAAGGATTAAACCTCTATTAAAAAACCCTCAACCTCAAGGTGTGTTACGCGCCGATGAGGTGAATGGGTGTTGAGGACAAACACTCTCTAGCGTATCAACCTCTGGGGCTACTGCCGCACCTCAGTTGAGCAAGGCTTAGTGGCGTGTTGCGGGGGCTCCACGTCACCGGACATTTATTTCCCCCAAACTCGTGGGACAAAATGACTGATTGTTCGATTTCCCTGCCTTGCGGAGTGGGTGTACCGCAAACTGAGTATTCCACCCAAACGTCTTCGAAGCGACTGAGGGTTCACAGCCCTCCCGCTTCTCAATCAAAAACAGAACACTCCTCATGAAAATGTTTTTGTCATAATGACACGTATAGACGGGACACTTAAGAAAGTTCTATATTTACAAAGGGTTACAGGGTTCAGTTGGAACGCTGAAATCAATGAAGAGGCTGAGTATTGGGTCAATGCTGTTGGAAACAAAAACCAACAAGCAAGCGTTGGCACTTTTAAAATGTACCTTGTTGGGAGAGTTCCCTGTGAAGTGCCAGCTCCATGCTACGCTTAATAGCAGCAAGGAGGTCGTAAGTTGCAGGGACATTATGGATATGGCAACTTACGAACTTGTTGCAGAATGGGAGGCTGACCACGTGGTTCAGATCAGTCAAATCATGAGGATGGTTAATGGTGTTCCGCAGAAGACCAGTTCCTTCATCGTGTCATTTGTCTGTCCTCATCTTCCGAAAGGTCTCAAAGCAGGATGGCTTAACCTGCCAGGGCGTCCCTTTATTCCAAATTCTCTGCGCTGTTTTATGTGTCAGAGACTTGGACATACCACAACATCCTGTAAGGACCGGGATACATGCGGGAAGTGCGGCAAGAAGGCTTACGAACAAGGCGTTTCATGCCCAAGGCCTGGAAAGTGCATTAATTGCACAGCCAGTCACTCGATGTGGAGCAGGGAGTGCGTCGTCTTTCTGGAAGAAAAGAAAGTGCAGGAGATCAAGACTACGCAGAAGCACGAAAGAAATATAACGCCTTTCAACCTGTATTATCTACCAGTTATTCCACCACAGCGAAAACTCCTAAAACAATGAAGACTATCCGTTCAAGCCAATTTCACTGACGTGTCTACGACAACGTCGTAGACACACATACCAGTGCAAATGCGAAGATGTAAATGCGAAGATGTTTCAGCCGTTCCCGTTAAGTCTAAAACTCCACCAATTACAAGAAATCTACAAGAAAACCGTCAAGTAGTATGAAACCTACCACGGTAACAACGAAGACAGTGACAAAGACTAAACTCCTGAACCTTGTAGAATATTTGAAAACATCGAAAACAACATCGTCCAAAAAATCGCAAAGACGTAAAAAAAAAGTCTCTGTACCTTCTTCCTCCAAATCAGATTCTGCATAGTCTGACTGTGACGCGGAAATGCACATTCACGAACCTGACTCACGAGGTTCCAAAAAGTAATGGCTTCCATACTTCTGTGGAACCTTAATGGCCATACAACTCAACGTGAAGAGTTACAGCTCTTAGCGCGTCGTAATCCAATATGTATTTGCCTGCAAGAGACACATCTTCTACCAGAACACTCACCTTCTCGACGGGGATACAGCCGATTCAGATATGACGACACCACGGGAGATCGAGCAAGAGGTGGAGTTGCCGTGTTTGTTAGAAACACAATCCTCTGCTCACTTGTTCTCCTACAAACTCAAATCCAGGCTATAGCAGTCACAATACATATCATACCAATTATGACCCGTGTGTTCAATCTATTTTCCTCCGACACGAGATTTTTCGGAGACTTCCCTTAGAGATCTAATTCACATGCTCCCTCGACCATTCCTCCCCCTTGGAGATTTCAACTCTCACAGTGTACTGTGGGATTCATCGAGCGAATGCTTCAGGGGTTGACTGCTGAATTGTCTCGTTGAGCGAGAAGACTTATGTCCAATGAACACCGGGGAGATGACCCACTTTGCATTTTTCCACGGGGTCATGGACTACTATAGACCTTTCCATTTGCTCTCCTGAAGTTGTTGATATCTTCCAATGGATGGTAGAAGATGATCTGCGTGGTAGCGACCATCATCCTATCTAGTTGTTCTTGCAGTAACGTGCGACTGTTCCCGATTGCCAGTCACAGAAATGGATTCTCAGAAAGGCTAATTGGACATTGTACCGTTTTCTGTCAGTCTTCAGAGAAACGGGTAGTGTTCAAGAGAGGGTCGACCATCTGACACAGGTGATTCATCACAACGCTGAGAATCCATTCCGAAAACATATATGTTTCCCCAAAGACCTCATGTCCGCTGGTGGGACGACGCATGTCGGTCCGCCATTCTTGCAAAGCGAAGAGCATAGCGGAAATTTAAGGCCAGTCCATTTCCGGAAAACCTCGCCGCATATCGAATTGCTAAAGCAAAAGCGCGCAGAACTATCAAAGAATCCAGTTCCACCTTCTGGAAACAGTTTCTGAGCACCGTTAAGAGAACATCGTCCACTAAAGTATGGGAGTCAATATGAAAGATATCTGAAAGGTATTCTCGAGTCTCAATATCAGGACTCAATTATCGGGGTCAGGTTCTCACTAACAGAGAAATGACAACAGTGATGGCTGAATACTTTGCTGACCTAACATCTACAGCAAACTGCGATCCTGATTTCGCGAGAAAAAGGTAAATAGCAGAGAGCATATCGTTTGACTTTCGTTCCACCAACTGGGAACCCTGCAACTCTTCCTTCTCTATGTGGGAACTTGAGTCAGCTCTAGCGACAGTCCACGACATTTCTCCTGGCCCTGATTCAATTCATTATGAAATACTGAGACAACTCACTCTAGAAACGAAAGAATATCTTCTGGATATCTTTAATCTTTCATGGTCGGAGGGAGTGTTTCCTAATTCTTGGAAGGAAGCAACGCTTATCCCATTACTAAAACCAGGAAAAACAAAACACTAGTTATCGAAGCATTGCCTTGACAAGTTACTTCGGTAAAACTCTGGAGAGAATTATCACGTTTCGTCTGGTATCTTGAAAGGCATAACTTGCTGAGTCGATCTCAGTGTGATTTCAGGAAATTCCATCCCACCCTGGACAACTTACTTCTCCTGGAAACAGCAATTCAAGATGCTTTCGTCCGAAGACAACATGTCGTCGGAATATTCTTTGACATAGAGAAGGCTTAAAATACTACATGGCGTCATAGCATTTTAAAACAACTCAATGCCTGGGGGTTTAGAGGACGTATTCCTCTGATGCTACAGTCCTTTTTGGATCAGCGTTCCTTCCGCTACGGAATTGGAAGAGACACCTCGGATATGTTTCTTTAAGAGATCGGTATTCCTCTGGACTCAGCCCTAAGTGTGTCCTTATTTGCAGTGGCCATAAACAGCATAATATCTGCTGTAAAGAATCCTAGCCTACACTCTCTTTATGTCGACGACTTCGCTATCTTTTGTTCATCACAGTGTCGCAGGTCACATATCCAACTCGTCCTCAATAGATTTTACCACTGGTCGAAGACAACTGGCTTTCGTTTCTCTGCTGAGGAAACACGCTGTGTTCTTTTTAGTAGGAGACAAAGCCTTCTGGCAGAACCTCACCTCGCCGTGGGGGACAACGTTCTCAAATTCTACCCTTCTGTAAAATTCTTAGGTCTAATCTTTGATCAGAGACTGAATTGGATTTAACATATGACAGACCTAAGAGTGAGAACATTAAAATCTCTGAATTTATTGAAGTGCCTAAGTAGCAGGGAATGGGGCGCTGATCGCTCCACCTTGCACCAGCTTAATCGAGCATTCATAAGATCTGGGTTCGATTATGGCTGCGTTGTATATAACTCTGATCGTGCAAGCTATTTAAAGAAGTTGGATAGTGTCCACCATGCAGGAATCCGACTAGTTACGGGAACCTACCGCACTAGTTCCATTCCGAGTTTGTATGCCGAGAGTGGCGAACCATCTCTTTACCTCCGGCGACAACTCCTTATGCTACGACACTTTTGCCACGTGCTAACTTTACCCGACAATCTGGTGCACAATGCGATGTTTCATCCTTTCTCTTTTTCCATCCGTATCTAAAACAACAGACTGAGAGCAACCAAACCTTTTGGATATCGCTGTAAACAAATTAAGGAAACCTTGAATATACGCACACCTAATGTCTAAAATCAAGGTTTCAGTAAGACTCCTCATTGGGATTTGCACAAGCCGAAGATTAATTGCAATCTTTTGCATCATGACAAGGAGAACACTCCAGCTCCGATGTTGAGGGTATACATTCACCTGATCCTCGACAAACACCGGGTCCATATCCCTTTGTTTACCGACGGGTCGAAGCAGGCTGATAGTGTCGGGTGCTGCGTGGTATTTCCCCGTGAAACCTGTGGCTATCGTCTAGGCGACCTGCGCAGCGTTTACACCGCTGAGTGCTACGCCATATAGGGAGTATTGCGATCAACAAAGTGCTTTCAAGGATCACATTTCCTGATTTGCTCTGAATCTCTAAGCGCCCTTCAAGCAATCCAGTTTATGTATCCAGCTGATAAGCTGATCCAGAACATCCAGGATGTTCTTTTCTCGCTCCAAAGTAATCGAAAGAACATAATGTTTTGCTGGATTCCCGGACATGTGGTAATAAGAGGAAATGAGAATGTAGACGTTTCCGCAAAGACGGAATGCGTCAGGAATCGTGTGAATTTACAAAACGAGATCTCCTAAATTCCATCAAGACAAGGATCATGAGTGAATGGAACAACGGTTGGCTGTTGAAGGGAATAAGTTCCGACATATCAAATCCTCTGTTAAATCATGGAGCAGTTCCTGTAGGTCAGCCCGGCGCGACGAGGTCCTGCTGACACGCCTGTGCATAGGACATTGTCCTCTCACTCATCGGTATCTCTTACTACTTGATGAAGAACTTGATTTTGAGGAGTGTAGCTCTTCTCTGATAGTGTGTCACCTACTAACTGATTGCAGAAGATATTCGAGTATACGGAGACAAATTGGTCTGGCTGCAGATAGAACATACAATTCTCGGAAATGAAGCGGTTAATGTTAATAAACTATTGAATTTTATGAGTAGGTCGGGGGAGGTTTTAATTTTCATTCTTTTTTATCTTTCCTGTCTTCTTTCCTTTCATCCTTTGTGGAATTAGAAAACCTGATTTTTAGAATTGTTTTTCTTTTTTATGATATAATGTAGTGGGCAACTGTTTTCTTTTCTTTTCTTCATCTTTGTATTTAGATATTCGTTGAATTCAGGATGATTTTTTAGTGGGTATGGTCGAGATATTCGGCGAATCCCACACACGGGCAAGAGTCACTACGGCTCTTCTCTATGGTGTGATACCTTTTTTTCCCACCTACCTGGGCTCTAATGACCTTGCTGTTGACGAGCCCTTAAAGCCTCACCCAAAAAAATAGGAGACACTTAACATTTAATCGTAGATCCTTCATACCTCTATTTATACCTAACAAATACTCTAATTTCTAAATGTCCTTGGGTAATTGGAAAATCATTCCGAAATTTTAAAACGTCCAAACGATCTTTAATGTATTTGCGCCTATATGATTTTCAGTTCATCAATTTAAAAATGGATAGAACTCTAGAGAGATCTTCAAAAGTCCACGAATATCTAATTACGGCTCTTTTCGTTTCGACTTATATAGTTGAGGAAGAAATAGTCTACTACAATTTTTTTTACTCCCAGTTTTTCCTTATCACTTCCCCACGTACTACTAAGCACAATTTCTTCCATCTAATTTTCTTTCACATTTACGACTGTACCATACTTCCTGCTCTTTTATACAACTTTTGCTGTCTTTACTTTTTCTTGGGATGATGCCGAACCTTCAATTCATTCTCAGTCGTACACTCATTTCTCATCCTAAAATCCTCGCTCGTTCATTGAGGATATTTCCTTATTTATTCAGGTCTCCTCTTTCCTCGCATATTCCGTGCTTCATCCGACCACTCTTTAGAAGTTAAGATTTTGGAGTTCGCATTGACTCCACTTCCCCTTTCACCCGATCCCTCTTTCCCGTCTGCCTTCCGCTTCCTGATTCCCCTTCCGTGCAGCAAAGCCTGCTCTAGTCGACGCCGCGCCGCCCTTCTTATCTCGCAAGACACTGAAATTAATTTGTTATCTCTAAGCGAGTAGGAAATTCCAACCATTCCCCGGACAAGCAATGGAGCAGAGAAGGCGCGCAAAGAGCAGATGTGATAAGTAGATATTAGAAATTCCGAGAGTAATGAAGGGAATGTGGAGCTCAGTGATCGAGTAGTATCGCATTCTTGAACTGACAAATACATACGAAGTCAGAAGTTTCCTCCGCTGAAATCCATGAGTAAGATGTATTTTTGCTGATATTTTTATATACATTCGGGCTAAATTCAGAGTAAATTATACACGTACACAGCTAGAAGCACGAAACAAATTTCAAATTATCATCTTTGGTGTAAATAATTTTGGTACTTAGACCATTGATTGTGTAAGTAAATGTGATAACGAAATATATATATAACAAATTATATAATGCCATATAAACTCAGAAATTGCATGATAAGATCTATAAAAAATATCTAGATGACCGAAACGTAGTTAAAACAAATTTGACTCGTGGTTTTTAATTAATTATAAAAAAATCAGTCCAAATGTATTTCTCGGCTCGTCAACAGTGAATGGCACAAAAATTAATTCTAAACGTGCAGTTTCTGTAGGGTCTTGTTCAGAGAATTATGTGGTTGTTCGCTGCGCTGTCTGGGATGCAATTTATGAATTGCTATGTGTGTGTTAAAAATAGGTAGCTCTTCGTCGATACTCGTAAAGGCGTCTTAAGGGAGGTGATATTGCTTGATTAAGGCCCAATTTCTCGTAATATATAGAAAGATGACGATTTTCTTAATCGCGATCACGTAATTTAATCACGATTACATTGGCTGAGTTTCATCGTGAGAAACTAATCGCCAATTAGCTTGATAGTTATTTCGAAACAATCTGAACACTAGTAGAAAATGTGCAGTGCATTGTGGGTTACTTCAAGACAAATGACGGTCGAAGAACACATCTTGTTGCTCGCCAGCGTCAGAACTGGCATCGTGGGTACCATGGGCCTCCTTCGTGTCACTAAGCATAACGTATAAATCGAGCGACGACCAAAATAAATACCACATTGCTTATAGTACTGAAGAAATCGCGATTAGCGCAGGTAAACGAAGGGACCATGAGCGTGTAACAGTAAATCATGATTTTCTCGTAAATCGTGATTAAAGTAGTTGGTGGAACGTGGATTAACCGAGCAGAAAATCACGTTTAAGGTATTAAACGAATAAGATGAAACTGGGTCTTATTCTGAGATTTGCGTTAGACTCTAATCGACGTTGCCTTTCAGCGTATCTTGATTTCTGGAGGTACTTCTAACATTTAACATCGTTCTTTTTCTATGAGAGGTAAGGATGCGAGTCCATTCACGGAAATCAATGAACGAATTAAACAAAGACAATAAAAGGATTGGTTTTACTGAGTAAAACGGGAACATTGTTGCAAGTTCGCACATTCTTCGCCATAGTCTGTGTTCCTTATCTATGCGATAGGAGGTAGGAGTTGGGTGGTAGGCCATTGTTAGTAGGTGGGCCGCTTAGCTGGGTTTATCAACAACTTGGCCCAAGTGGAGAGGTTAGTAGGAGTAGTTAGTAATAGAGTTATTGATACTAGGAGAAGGCGTATAGAGGAAGGAGGGTTCGCTTTTCAGTAGTCACAACTATATGAACAGGGACATTAAAGTGAAAAGCTACAGTTTTTTTTCTGATCCCACCGGAAACTGATCCCGGGACGACTTAGTGATGAGCATGAACACTACCACCTGAGTCACCGGAGTAGAGCTCCTATATATGTGGACAATATTATGCTGGGAAAGACCAGGATTCAATAGTAAAAACATCATCGATTCAGAGTACGTGAGTTACGATCGGATCTCTCGCACTGCAGCAATACTCTGATCATCTTCAACTCGTAGCTATTCCCACTCCGAAATTGTATGTATTCAGCTTGATAGTTAAAAATTCAAATATATAATTAAAATTAAATGTATGGAGAGTTTTTTTAATTATATTAATTCGTTTTTGTTACAATTAATTATAGCTAGCACGGCCACCAATCCTGAACCGAGTTTTTCTTCGGTGTTCCTTCGGGTAGAAGCGGATTTTATATACACCCTCTAGGTTCTTGCCTAAGGACGGCGGTCTCTTTCATACTATTGTAATAATTAATCTCGAATTTACTGCTATTTTAAAACTAACGATTTATAAACAATATTTCCGAATTATTTTAAGTTCGTACTTGTGAAATAAATTTGCTTTCTTTTAAATACAAAATTGCTTTGTATTCTGTTAATATTATAATACGTAGCTAACTACTTTTGGTCTTATCTTAAGAGTACTGAAATGTTATATCCACCTCTGCGTGAGGTTCGTAGATCAGAATTGATGGGATAATCTCTTGCTCGCAAGCAGAGAGTTATGTTGTTCAGTGCCTCTCGCCTGATTATACGCAATTGTTATCATTTAGATCACGTGGTCATTTGCGAAAAATTATTCATTAGTTACTTCAATGCTAGGGAGTAATCGCCAATTCATCAGAAAACTTGTTTCATATGATAAAATTCTTTTCAACTCCCAAAATATTAGATTACCTTTTTATCTTAAAAATTTGGTGGCACAGGTAGAAACTTTCATGGACAATAAATTCATAGTTTATGCTTTTATTGTATGTGGGACTAAATAGAACAAAACTTGTTGAATTGTGGAAATTGTTCAAATTAATTTAGTTAATGTCACCAAATCTAATTCATCTCCTACGTTTTCTTCGATTTCGAATTTACGATGTGGTTGGAGAATCCCCAATTCCCACAATACAATGCGCACAGAGTGACGCATTTCCAAAGAGCTTCATTGGAGTTCCAGTGGAGAAACCGATATTGAGGTAAGAGATTCACGTCGTGGCGCGCTGCGAGTTTGGCGTAATATCTAGAAGAGATGGGGAGAAAGGGCAGCTGGAGACTGCGGACAAGAAAGTGTTGAAAGTGATTCAGAAAACAGGAGAAGCGTTGAGTGGAGATCATCCTCATACATTTCGTTTCGCATTTGGGGTCACGCGTTAACGACAGCCATTTCCGAAGGATGAGCCGTACGTCTTATCGAGTAAACATGGGTAGTTTTTGTTCTACTTTCAGCTAGGAATAGTGTGTAGGACAGAATAATGAATGAGCACATATTTGATTCAGGGGTGTGCACGGTGAAACATACTTTTGTTATAATATGAATGTACAAACTTTCTAAATTTGCGTCATCAAGTGTTTGCCGTTTTATTATACTGATAATGCCACTGAGTTGACAGGTAAAACTGCTAAATTGTGGAACTGAAACAAAGATTCTGGTTTACACAATGAAGAAATAAACCTGACCTATGTTGTTCAGTCTCAGAAGAGTCACTCCTACATTTCCGTCATTCGACTAAATATGCTCGGTCGCTACTGCGATATCGGAAGATATTCTTTTGAACGTTACTCAAACCAAGAGTTGTGTAAGAATATTAAAATTGATTAAATTACTTCTTGATTTCTAATATAAAATGCCGTTACTCAAAATGCCAGGCCGCACGTTTAAGTCCAATAATTATGGTTTTGTTCATTTGCAATACTGCGATACAAAATTTTACGAACGAGAAGAAACATACACAAAAAAGGTAGAAACCATTAAATACTTGGGACAGAGTGGCCACACGAATCGAGAGACCACCTAATCTTTATTCCCAGAAAGATATAACACAAACGGTCCTTTCAAATGCTGGAAAATAAATTATCTTATATTGTCTCTTGGGACAGATTTATCATTGTCTATGTGTTCAGCATAAGTTCTAATGGGACGCGTCTCTGTTATATAACAATTCACTCTACTGAGCAGTAAAAACTTAGACTACTTTTCACATAGAATGATAACTATGAAAATCAGGTAAATGAATGAAGATATTTCGCTCGAAGATAACATTTACGTAAATATTCCTGATTACGAAATTGTCCACACGCGAGAAAGTAATATTGACACAAATATGAGACCAACCCCAATTCTATTCACACCCTGCCCACTATACCGCGTTGAAAATAGGAAGTTACTTTCAGCTAACCCCACAAGAAAGAATTGGTTTGCGAACAACAATATATTATCATACATATATTGTTATCAGGGTCTGAGAGATACCCACATCTGTAGCCAGAGGGTATAACTCATCAGGGAACTTCCTGGAATGAAACCCAAAATAGTTGTTAGAGTTCCCACGCCAGCGAAAAAGCCGATTAATATTAAAATCAAAGAATTACAATATNTTTTTTTTTTTTTTTTTTTTTTGCAGATTATTTTTTATTTTCAGTAGTAGTAAATGTGTGTTTTTGAATTTTGAATTATGCTAATCCAGGAAGATTTATAAATTTTAATTAAAATAATAAAGTAAAAATGTGACTCGATTCTTGAGAACTGTATCATTCATTCTATTATAGTAATGCGTGCACTCTCTATATACGTTGGTGAAATTACATAATTTTTTCATTTCTGAAATAATGACACATCGGATTTAAAAATGCAAAGAATTGTTAGTATCATCTAAATTTTTGTGATATTTCAATGAGCCACATCTTTACAGAATATGACATGCGTGGGCTAGAGATTCATTTCAAAACCGCATATTGAAGTTCCACTCATATGTTCTCCCAATTCTTGGTTTGTCGGAATAAGAATTGTTCGCTACGTGTTTCTGTTTTCTTTTCCCATGCTCTCACATTCCACCATCTCTCACTCCAGCGTCGCGTCATGCAACCAAACATCTCACACAATATGAAGATGGAAACACAATGTTGTGACGTCTCTTCACTAGTTGGATACTGTGCCAGACACCACTTGGTACGAAGATTATGTGATAAAACTCGCCACGAAAATAGTAACCATCCACGTATGACAGCATTAAAAAGTCAATGTAATATAACTGACAAACCTGAGAGCGAAGTCGAAAAAAATGTGTCAAGCACTGAAAGTAATCAAACAGTTGAAAGGAAAGAAAGAAAACACGTCAAATATTCATATTGATTGATTGCTCGGAAATAAAAATTTTCTGAAGTTATCAAACAGACGAAAATAAATGACTATTTAAAATGACGTTGATGAGAAACATGCATTAAATTCATGCATTAAAACTGTGAATACCACCGGCTAAAGTTCAAAAGTAGTTTTTATAGCATAATAAATCTTAAAAAGTTAAATATTGTGTTATTTCTAACAGGTAATATTTTGAAAATTTTCTCCGCTTTTACTAGTCGAAATGAAGTTATCATAACAATTATTCATTTCTAGGTTTAAAAGAAATCTTAAATATTAATTTCTTGTTTATTTTGTTTCAATAAACCGGGAAATAACTACGTCAACTCACGCCATTAAATCAAAAAATTGAACGTAACTACCATTCTGTGTGATAACAAGAACGTTTATTTATATAGCAAGACTATTTTGTACAAGACATTTACAAGAATGATATGGCAGATACTACATTCCCCATTCCGCCATTTGAGGACTAGTTTTACTCGATTTGATACTCAGCATTAACAATGTGTACTGGACTTCAGCACAGTTATGATAATGCTCCTCTGAGTATACGCAAAGATATGCTCAAACCGTATGATAATCCATACTAATACATACATGCGTAACGCGAAAGTGCATCCGTCTGTTTGGTACCTGATCACGAATAAACAACAAAAACCGATCGTGAGAAAATTTTATAAGGAGGTGGTTTAGATGTCCAGATGTTTCGACTTTATTTTTAAAACGTGTGATACGAAAAATAGAAATAGGTTTTAACAATAAATGTCGATAAAATCGAAAAAAACAATTTTATATGTTAGGGATAGGTGACAATTATGAACGGCAATATTATTTGCCTCAAAGGGTTCTGCGAGAATGTCCGCGAGAGAATATGTATATCTACAAAAATTAAATCGATAAAATGTTGTTAAAAATGGAAGTATTAAAATACTTCAATTTAAGAGAGTAAATTAAGAAGGAAAATATCAATTTAATAGATTATGTGTTTTGCGCATTTATCGAACATAAGAAACGTGTTTAAATCGTAAAATTTTGACGAATAGTTTAGATTTTACAAGAATTGTAATGAAATGGTGCAGTCGCGTCATGCCTCAGATCTGAAAATTCGACCGGCGCTGCTCCCGCGAGGTGGTGTCGTGTTTAGAGTCAAGTTTTGTATTAAATTTCTATTATTACGAAGTTGAAAAATTAGGAAGTTGTACCTGTTTTTAAACACCAGAAAGTAAAGATATTGATCTTCCAAGATTTTTTTTTTTTCAGATTAAAGCAATGTTGGTGTAAGAAAAATCTCGGGCAACGTCGAGTAATCAGCCAGTACTCAAATATATACCTAAAAGAATATTGTTTATTACTTACCAGACGCGTCAGAGCTTTCATTTGTTAGGACTCAAGTAGTCAAGTAACATACTTTTCAAATGAATGATTCACATAGTTTCTTTTCTTACATAATGTTAAAATGCTGTTATCTCTGACAGGTAAAAATTAAAAAAAGAAAGATAGGATACAGTCAACATATTCATCAATTCTCTAAATGCATTAGTTAAATAAATAAATTATGAATTATGACTTTTTTGGACGATCATTACACATTTATTAAGGTCGTAAGACATAATTTATATATCTTGAATACATAAACGTACTCGTATATGGAACAACTAAAGCACAATAATTCATTTGTGTGGTATACTCCGTCCGGTTAGGCAGAAAAGAATAGAAATTTTATGAGACATTTGGTTATTAATGTATATGTTACCCGCAAAGTAGGAAATCAGGCATTGTACACTGTGTCTAAGTAATGAAGACAATGCCTAAAAGTATCAGGCAAAGTGAAAATAATTTTTATTTCCGAGAGTTGTCTAGGATTTGTCAACAATACCAAAATTAAAACAAAGTAACTATAAAACTAATACATCGCCTTATATTCAGGATTTCAACTGCTGATACGTTGTATACTCGTACAAGCAGTAAAAATTAGAATCTTAGTTTTTACGATTCTAACGTTTGACAAGAATTAAGAGAAATATTGTA
The DNA here is from genome assembly GCA_002313205.1 of Laupala kohalensis. Lineage (NCBI taxonomy): Eukaryota > Metazoa > Arthropoda > Insecta > Orthoptera > Trigonidiidae > Laupala > Laupala kohalensis. Next base: position 168,298 of record NNCF01135601.1, on the reverse strand, counting down.
GTACCGCACCTACTACACAGCGAAAATTCTATATTATTTTGTTTTAACACATTATCATCATACATTTAAATTTTGTCAGATGATTTGAAAGTACCAATATCTGTCTCGCCAACAAGCTATCCCAATTCCTTCACTAAAATAATAGGTCCGTGGAAGAGGAGACCTCATGGCCTAAACCTCGCCACAAGACATGAAATAAATAAATTAATAAATAAGTACCAGTCATCGTTGTAAAAAGTCAAAATTGTTTATATATAAAAATACTGAGAAAATACGGATAAATTATAGAAATAATAATGTTTGTGCTATTCTAAATTCGAATATTTTGAATTGCTATCATTACGCATTGTCTACAATGGCTAGGTAGTGTGCTCAATGCCTAGGGAAAGAAGGAAACGGGATGAATATCCTAATAAATTTGCCTAATTTTTTCAGGCTTTGTGTACATATTACCGAGGAATTGTTCACAATGCCTGAATTTCCGACATTGTCAGAAACATATATAATGATTAGATTCGAATTTTGATAAATTGATAATTTATCGTACATGTGGCTATTAAGTCATACCTTTCTTACCGCGCGCTAGTGAGCATTGCAAGAGGAAAAACACACAACCAAATATTAACCTTATATTTTGGATGTTCAACGTTATTTTGTTTGTATGGTTTCCGCAATTATGAAGCATCAAAATGCTCGAAAATGAGCACTAAGTATTAAAGAGACACCAGAACAATCCATACGAAGAAGAAGGAATAGAAATCACAGTTGATACTGCAGATAGTCACGAATAAGTAGTAACATACCTACAAATAATGAGTTTTTTTATTCCCCCCCCCATCCCGTTTCCACTTAACATAAACATGTTTGCGTTCGTGCTCAAATTAACATACAATAATTTGAATCGCAGGTTTTTAATAATAGGATTATATATTTTACTATTATAATAAAACTATAGTACAATTAAATTTCAATTTTGAGTCTTTACATTGTTTCGATGACCCATTCAAAGGCTCCTTACAGGATAAGACCCGGAGCGAACCGCTCCCATCGCCCCCGCCTAGGTACGCTACTGAGAGTACGTTTAAGTACGGAACGTAAGATTGCTCAAGTAAACGGATTTCGTCAATCACTGTAGTGGAAATCTTAAGTTAACTGCAACATTAATTATTCTCCTAATTTAGGAAAAAATACACCATGTTTTTAATATCACCTCTAGTTCAAATAAACACTTTAAAATTCCAATTGCATCTATTACTTTAACTGTCGTCCGCTCTTTTTTAATTTATGTGATTGAATTGTCATATTTGTGTATGCTTGAAAGAAAATATATAAAATTTTACAACGAACAAAAATTTCTTCTTGTGCATATTTTTAAATAAAATTATTACACTACTGTCCTGAGTTTTGAATGGTAGAATCACATTTGCATGCTTGGAGAAGGGGTTATTATTTCTTCAAATACATGGTATCTTCAATCTGTTCGCTATCTCGAAATTACGAAACAGACACCCATCGTTTCCTAAAAATAGCGTCTAAATACGACCGCGATCGGCTGAAAACAGAAGCCGAGAGCGCTGCAGGATGAAGTCGACTGCTGTTGCAGGGTGACGCGCACGCGATGTCAGTCGGGTCCATCACCCTGGCACGAACCCTAGCGTCCGGAAATGTTCCGGAGAATTGCAGCCCCGGAACATCGGTCGATTTCTCTTCTCTGCAAGGAGGAATACAACGCCACTCGGGCCAAGAAAAGTTGGGGATGATAGCATTCCAATTCTACGACTGTACGTTTAATTGTTACCGTTACAGAAATCAACTTCCAATCAGTTCCACATTCTTTTTTTTTACATTCATTTACACCAAAGGTAACGAAATAAACGAAAAAATTCCCCCCCCCCCAAATAAAAACGAAAAAAAAAATTCACTAGTGTCTTTTCAGAAAGAAAACAAAAGTATTCCTATGATTACGTACAAGCGTTGAAGAATTGTTGATGTGACCCTCGATACAAACATACTTACATTTTCGGAGAAATAAATATAGCATTCTCCATGGAAGACAATGCCACATGTCGGAGCGGAGCTCTACGCTGGACTCAATCTCACACAGGAGAAAATACAACGGCGCTATCCTGAATGAGGTCTGGGGAGAAAATCCCCCCAGGAAGGAAACGAATTTTTTTTTTTTTCATTTCTCTGAGGTGAGTGTATTAATTCATAAACTACTTCCCAGATAGCGCAGAAAAACACATAACATCCATGATACGAATCTCACAGTAGGAATGTTTACTCTTTTGAATGTATTTTCCCAACATCGTGATAGGTCTGTTAATAAATTGGTACTGACTTTTCCATTAGTGACAAAAACTTATTTCCATTTTTTGCCATTATCGTATGAGAGAGCACGACTATCCTGATATATTTTTTACTTTAAATGTTTCAAGACAATTATTGTGTTTTTATGACTTTCATCGCACTTTTCATTTATGTATAATTATCTTTCTTACTGAATTTACTTTTATAATTAATAGTTCGCGTAAAATAGCAGTTTGATACGTTTAAATTAAGCTGTTTACACCCTAACTTTTATGTGGGCTATTTGTACGGCATCACCTTGTATAAATGATACTGAAAATCAAGAAAAAATTATTGGAGTTACTCCCCTAATTCCGGTGAATTCAAACTAAGGATTGAGAGTACAATTTCTAGGTACGAGAAAACAAAAAATAAATTGCCAGAAATAGACTTAGAACACAAATGAACTATTTTGAACTAAATTACAGGACCTCAACACCATAATTAACTGAATAAGCACTTCTCAATACTTTAGATTGTCATCATGAGTACCTTCTTTGTATTATTTTGTAATTTTTTTAATGCGTGGAACATAAAAATACATCTAAAACAAAAGAAAGAGAATTACGATCAGAAAATAATTTTCAAACAAATATCCCTAATTTAAAAGTTGTTTTTGAAGAAATTTTCCTTATGGTTTCTATTCTACTGTTAGATAAATGATAAGATTTTTGCATTGAACCATAACGCAGTATGATATTTAAGTTCTATTTCAAACACTTTGTTTTTACAATAATCTACGAAATATTTTTTTTGCGACCCATTTTGGTTTTGTAAGTCGTATTAGACTATTAGATTCATACTAATTATGAATAAAATGAGCTCTATTACATTCAATTAAAAAAATATTTATGAAGAGGTACATGGTATTCCAAAATTTAATTTCCCGTCAGATTTTTATCAATACACTTCTACACTGACAGCGTAAAATTTTCAGAATAAATTTTCTTGGATTTTAATTCGTGGTACAGGAATAGTAACGAGCGAAGTCCACGAGTAGGTGACGGGAAACTCTGGTGGTCCGTATTGGTTGATCTCGTCACATGACGAAATGTGGTCACTCACATGTCACCACCACCTCCATTACCTCCGCCACCAACTCAGCGACTCATCAATCACTCCAACGTTCTCACTACGCTGCGCCGCTTCGCATCGCTCACTTGTTCATGGGTCCGCGGAGGCGAACAATGGAGTATTTGACAGCGAAAGCTCGCCGAAACTATATCCTCGCTTTCACCCCAAAAATTTCCGACGGAATAACTAATATTTTTTAAATGTTGATTTTACTTATTTATAATCAAATGTGTACTTTACAATTATTTAGGACCCGATCTAGGATGATAATCCTTCCCTTCCTCCCGCCCCCTCATAAAATGAGGTGTGTTTTATCTCCCTCGAATTCAAAGGTAAAATTTAATTTTGAAGGTAGAATTATATTTATTCTATTTTGTAACAAAAATGTTTGTTATTGAGGTCTTATATTTACATTGAGTAGTAAAAATACATTCTTTCAAAACTGTAAATAAGGGTTCTAAAGACCTTGACATTGTAAGAATCTATTAATTCTTCATTATAAATTAGAGTAATGAGAACTATGACAAGCAAAATGTTTCGTAAGCGAGCGGAATCTTAACGGTGATTTCTGATACGCAGCTGCGGGGGAAAGCGACCACTGTGAAGGACGCAGTGTTTCGTATTTTGTTGTTCGGAGAACGGTCATAAAAATTCAGCGATAGGAAGAGTGTCTGAGTAATACGCATTTATTTTGGGCTAGAATGGGGAAGTAGGTAGAAAATTTGCTAACACATAATGGATGGCGTCTTTAGATTTAAACTGGGAAACAACGGAAAATTACAAGAAGTATTTTGAAAGAGACAAGGTCAGCGTTAGTGACAGATTTTGGGTTTTAAAGCACAGCGGCAAGAGAAACTCATATCGTGGGTGTGGAGAGAGGCAGAAACCCTTTACAAATTAAAAGGATGACAATAGATAGCGACCCGGAGAGCGTGGATGTGAGGGTGCTCGACCCTCAGCTTTTGAGAATTGTCTAGGGACAGTTGACGTATATCACGAGGCAACGACCGTTGGGCGTGCGTCGCAGAATGGTTGGTAAAGGAGGCGCTAAAGACAAGGGAGCGGCAGTTAAAGGTTCGAGAGTTTCCTAAATTTAGTTTCCTATTATTCTTAAAAAGCGTTACGTTAAAATTATGGAGAGGACGGTTGAGAAAGATAACGCCGTTGAAGTGAGGAAATTTCCTAGGAAGGAACGTTCTAAGTGGTTAGTAACAAGCACTTGTTCTAAACTCAAACAATCACGACAACTCCGCGTGGAGTACTATTTGACATGATTGACAAAAAGATAGTCACATGGTTTTAAAAAATGTATCACGTGAGTTAGCTTCTGAAGGACAGAGTGGGGAACGCGGTGATAAAAACATGATACAGAGACGCTTCGTGAGGAGATTCGAGTATTTTCGAGCAGTAGAACATTCGGAATCCTTCGAGTATTTTCGAGCAGGATTCGTTCATTCGAATATATTCGAGACTTAAATGAAGTTTCGAGATTCGTGCACATTAGATCAGTTTCGAGTAGAACACTCGGAATCATTCCGAGATTCAATGATTTCGAGATCTCTTCGAGATTTTCTTCATTATTCTTGACCTGTAGGACCACGTTTTGGACAAGTTACTCTTTATTGATAACTTGATCTAATTTCAAATTACGCAGAGTTTTCAAAGTATCAATTTTAATAATATATCCGAGAACTAGTCGGAGATCAAATGTTTTGTTTCGTAACACGTGGCGATTGTAAAGACTATTTAATCGTGTCGCATCAAGTTGAATGAACTCTCGCTGTAAAAGAACTATTATGACGGTGAATGCTCCAACTTCCGAGAACGAGAAACTACAGGCAGGCGCGACAACTTCCACAGAAGGCTGGTTTTGAACGCTGAATGGGCGACTGGCAGGTACCAGGAAGGACGCACCGCACGAGCCGATGCTAATCAATGGCATTCCAATCTTCGCCTACGCTTTAAGACTGATCTGATCATCAATGAAAAGGTAACCTGAGAATACTGGCTGCGACCAGTAATAGATGTTTAAGTGGCGGCGAGAAGATCCGGTGCAACGAACCAGAATAGTAATGGTCCATGCTTAGAACTTTTGTGGTTGTATTCTTAATGAGGGCAGAAAGAAGAGTGAGCAATAATGATGGTTTTCTAAATTTAATTAATGTTTTGCTGTAATTAACTGCTAATAATTAATACCAGAAATTCTCTTAAAAATTTCATGTCAATGTTGTGTGTGATAACGTTTGATTTTTTTGGGAGTCTGTGCATGTTAGGGTTAATTAGAAATGTAACATGAATAATTAAGTCGATTTTACTTTGTAATATTCATTTTCCTTTAACAAGGAACCCTGTGTGTTGTTTCCACTTAATTAAAAATAATACGAATCCGCTTAATGTTTTTATTGGCACGAGAGCTAGCTAGGGCAATATAATCAGGCGAGGGTTATCCAGTACTCCATTCACCCAATAATTATCGAGTTTCATTACAACGTAGATGAGCCCTAGAACCCCAAGAAGAAAAACGTAAATAGCCTTGAAGTTGCTTCATTTCACACCCAACTATCTCTCGATTCCCCCTTAATGCCGGAAGATATGAGTCCTCGTCTCCCTTCCCGAAAAAATCATGGATCTGTCATTGGTTGTGCCGAGTGTTGAGAAGGGACAGTATAGACAAGTACGCTCGACTTTCACCGCGGGCTTTAAAGCCACGACAAATACGCGATAAGCTTCTCGGCCGTCAGTAAAATAAATATTGAGATAAACGCAAGTTAATTAACACAAAGAAATACAATAGAGGGATCACCCAAGAGATAAGGATTTCTTCAAAAAACAAACGCCGTTTATATTATCTTTCAAAACGCTATAACCAACCACCCGAATTCCATAATTATTTTCGTAAATATAAGATTATTCTTCGAAAATTAGTCTATGCAGTTAAAGTAATGCAAAACGACAGGCATATACTAAAATCGAACCACCGGATGAAAGCCATGTGGAATATTGCTCAAAATTACACGTCAACTTCTGAAAACCGCGAAGAAAATGTTTCTTTACTAAACGATGGCAAAATCGTAACAAATCCTCAGGACATCGCAAANCCTCAGGACATCGCAAGTTTGTTTAATTCTCACTTCTCAGAAGTTGGTAAAATAACGAACTCAATATATCCAAAACAATGTCCTCCAATTATATCCACCCACGTACCCAATTCTATGTTCACTTCCGAAACTAACGCCAGTGAAGTCATGAGAAACATCATCTCGTTAAAAAACAAACTAGGTGATATACCTGAGTTTATTGTTAAATTTACGTCCCATGCTATATTAAATCCACTCGTAAATATTTTTAATAGTTCTTTATCGGAAGGGGTGTTTCCCAACATATTTAAGAGAGCAAAAGTGAAACCTTTACACAAGAAAGGAAACAAACTTAATATTGGAAATTACCGACCAATATCTCTACTACCCACTTTCTCAAAAATCCTAGAAAAATTATTCTATAACCGTCTTCTAGATTTTTTATCAAAAAATAACATTCTCTCTGACGATCAACACGGTTTTAGGAAATCCTTTTCCACAACAAGCTCCATATATTCCTTCTTAAACGATGTTACCACATCTCTAGATCGTGGAGAAAATCCTCAGGGTGTTTCTCTTGACTTATCCAAAGCATTCGATGTCATCGATCACGGAATTCTCCTTACCAAATTGCATTCTTTAGGCATTCGTGGACTTCCACATCAATGGCTAACTTCTTATTTAAAAGATAGATATCAACAAGTAGAAATATCCTATACTAAATATAAAATACTTCAGCGTTGTCTTTCAGAAACAAAGCCACTTACTTGCGGAGTACCCCTATGATCAATTCTCGGGCTCTATACTCTTTTTATTGTATGTGAACGACATCTCATCATCCACATCAGATTGCAATATGGTTCTTTTTGCTGATGACACTAATTTACTGTGTAAACACGCCAATGCTCAAAAAGTTTTGTCTAACCTGTCGACTTGGTTCCATGCAAATCGTCTCATTGTAAACACTGACAAAACAAAACTAGTGACAACTTAAAAATTTTGTCTTGGTTTCCTTCAAATTTGTTTTTGAGTTTTTGTTATTTCATCTTCAGTAATATGTTATAATCACTCTTTATGTGTATTATTGTAATTCTTCATTTTATTCTGCCTCTAACGCGTTTATGCAATTAATAATCAACGTATTTATAAGATCTTTTACGAATTTCCTTTGAAATAACACGAACTATATCGGTAATCTGGCCAATTCTAAATTATAACGAACGTATAATATCTCAATACTTACTCACAAAGAGAAAAAGTGTTTGCCTTCTATGCAATATCAATTGTTGTTACTGCAAACGACGTACTCAAAATTGATTTTTTGAAGAAACGAGCAACTGCTAAAAAGTAGACACAAATCGTATATACTACGAAATATATACCACAGATGAAATACACACGCTATAAAAAAACGAGGAAACAAGCAAAACGTTTCAAGGAATGTTCTAGAATTCTCCTTATAACATTTCGTTATATACTATAATAATAATAATAGTAATAATAACAACTTTGCACTAGATTAGCACTACATCCTCAATTAGGATAGACCTGTGTTGACAGACAAGACAGTGGATTATAACCGCCTAGATGTCCTTCACATTGATAAGGTAAAGAAGACAGCTAACATATTCGATATTGGTGTTCCGCTGTATCACAACATCAATACAATTGTCAGAAATAGTAAGGGAATATGAAGATATAACAATTAATATAAAGAATATATGGAAGTTAGGCAAGGTTGAAAAATAATTTGTCTGCTAAACTTACACATTAGTTCAGTGTTTCAAGAAGCTTGAATAATATTTAGCTGTGTAAATGGACCAAACAGACGTAGAATGAAATTTCGTACACTGAAATGAAAGATATAATGATAAAATACATTGGACAGCAAATGCATTGGAGATACGAAAATACATCAATTTCTGTCTACAACGAAATTACATTTACATAACACTTTTACGTTATTTATAAAACTGATATGTCGCTATTTGTTTTGAAATAATACTCTGAATATTTATTTTACTTTCATATTTGAACTGAAAGACAGTAATAAGTTAATCTAGCGACATTGAGCATGAATAGAGCACTGGAAGGCGACCAAAATATAGAGGATTACGCCAGAAATGACTTCTTCACTATAGAATTTTTTCTCACTCTGTATTGCAGAACTTGTGCTATGCTCCTTCCTTTCTCTTTCCTGATCTCCCTTGGTCACCTCTTGTTCTTTTCGATCCCGACGCCATTAGGGCTAGGGTATCTTTCATTTTCCTACCTCGCCCCAGGGGACTAACATCTAGTAAGTACGTGTTTGGCAAACACGGGGCCCCNAGTTTTGAGTTGTAATTCAGGAGGGTTTTTAGTGGGTATGGCTGAGTCATTCGGCGAGTCCCACACGCGGGGAGAGTCATGTTGGCTCTCCCTAGTGCGTAACTGCATTTTCCCTTCCTGTACAAGTTTTCAGGGCTCTAATGACCTTTGATGTTGACGAGCCCTAAAGCCCCACAAAAAAAAATGTATTGCAGACAGAGACAAATATATGAGAAAGAATGTGCAATGGTTTTGCACCACTAGTTTGTTCATGGCTTTCTACTTTAAGTATCACTGGTTTATAATGTTGTTGTTTATATAAATCACCTGTAGTAATTGAATTGTTTTGGAATATCATACAATGATATTAGAAGACAAGTCATAAGTACGTTTCCTCTTTTCCTCTAAATGTATTCCGTGGAAGAAAGGAAAATCATAAATACTATTTGCTTTTGATTTAAATCCGCAACAATAGATTTGAAGGTACAAATATTCTTTTGTTTTCCCTCAAAGATGAGACTCAAAATATCAAGTTCTTAAGATTTCACGAATATATTGTTTATTAAAAGTTATTTTTGCAAAATTCAGGAAAAAATCGGTAAGCTATTATTTGTATTACATTTATGCATGTTAATAGATTACACGATTTCGAAGAGTGAGTTTTTATGATACAATTTTTCCTACCAAATAGTGAACTTGACAAGATATAGGCACTCATGAATATATTTCCGTTGCACAACAAAAACATATAGCCCTTCTTCATTGACGTAGGGAGACTGAAATTTTTGTTCATGTCTATAAGCCGTATTCCATCATAGACCCACTGTATTTTTACGTGGGTTTTGTGGTTTTCATACAAGTTGATGTATTTTGTTTTATTATGTACGGAGCCATACGTTAAATAAATAAATAAAATAAATAGCCCCTACTCCCTCAAGATACGAAATTCGAATATAAAATCCAAGCAGAATTGATTAAAAGATAAATATTGTTTTTACTTGCATCCGAAAAAGTATGCACCATAATCTCCATTGAAGAGCAGATGTGTTCTAATTATTTACAATACAAAATAAGTTTCGAAATTTAGCAGAGCGAAGCAATATTTCACCACAGATACTTGAAATGCCGAGTTTCTTGTGAAGGATCAATTGTGAAGTTGATTTGTGTTTTTTGGTCAATATTTACAAGTATGTTTTATTGGCATTAATTATTCAATGAACTTGAGTATCAAAAACTGAACATTTGCATTGTTTTTCCGAAGATGTTCGTTCTTCAGCATTTTTGCAAATTCTTCGTTAATAATATTATTGCTAGAATAAATAATACCTAGTGAAGAAAATTCATTCCCGAGTAAGTTTGCTTTATTTTTTCTCAGAAGTTGAAATGAGCCGGAGTTCCGATGCATCCCCAGGTTTAATTATATTGAGAAACTAATAATGATGAAAGATGAAACTAATAATATTTATCTCATAACATTTATTTAATGTCTAATATAATCTTTTTTTTCTCTCATTTTAAAATAGAGCGTATAATCCCTGATTGTTGATAACATGAGCTATAAGAGGTTATCTTCTGATAGTCTTAAAATGATAATTATCAAGTTTCAGAAAGAGACTCAAAAATTTATATTTCAAATATAGACACGTCCTGAACGGAATAAATTACTTACACATGCATACACCAGAATAATTTGACAATCTCTGAGATCCATTTTATTGTCTCACTTAGCCAGCTCTGATCCATTGGTTAACTACCCTATTTTATTGCACTGAGAAAACTTGCAAAATTCATTGAGATGTGTTTCAAATGTTTTACATGTAATTCAAATGTAATCTAGAAAGTTTCAGAAAACAATTTTTTCTTTAGTTCCAAAAGTCATCCACGTTCCGATTAGTCGCCAGGTGTACAGTATGATGTAGTATAATTTAACTTGGTAAGTCCATTTTTCTTTTTAGGCTTCATTGTGATTTGTAAGTGGGCGAAATGTTGGTATCTTTTTCTTTCATCTAATAAAAAAATAATTTGTCTAATAATGACGAAATTCCAATCCAACGATATCAACAAGTTCTCTGACGTTATTTCATTACTTTTTTTAATAAAAAGTTTTGTCACGTAAAGACGATTTGTTTAGTACATTAAAATTCAAAGAAAAGTATTAAAACGTTTTAATAGGACAATGTACGTGGACGAAATGTGCGTTTAAACTGTGATGTAACAAAAAATAGTCTGAAAGTGACGAAGTTCATTATTTAATAAATTTATTTAGACTAACAATTCTTCATAATATTAGTTGTTAAATTTATTCACTGCATAACATTTTGTTATTATATTTTTGTATTTACAGATTCGTACAGAAATATTCCTGAGCTCAGCTCCAGATATCAAAAACAGGGGCTTGTTGTCATGTGCGCCGCTGCGAGTACTTTGCACGTACAGATTGGAGGCGCTTCAGCACGGTCGAGGAGATGAGTAGACGGACCTATGTCTCCTCTCTTCATTTACACCACACTGTTCACTGTCCGTAACATGCAGTGATGGCGCAAATCCCAAACATAGAAAAATACCTCAAGATCACCGCCTTCAAAACACGGGAATCTCGTGTAACACACACAGTGCCCTTCAGCTCGATGACAACTACGATGAGTACTGTGAACAGCGACAGGAAACCTGATTTGAAAGAGCGCGAGTTCTGAACCACATTGCCCTATACTGACTCATGATGGGATCACCAAATCTGTTCGTGGATGACCTACGTCGACGTCAAAACGGAACCCGAAATTTTGTGGAATACCAAGTGGTGTTGGCCAAGTGCCAAATCAAAGTAACCAGTGCTTTGACATCAGTGGTACCAACAGTCCCATCTAAACCACATCGTGAGATTACATCCTGTTTCTCTAATCAGCAGGATTTTTTTTTCTCTGTAGTGGGAGTGATCTTTCTATCGCTAAGTATATGTATGATTCGCCTGTTCCTTCCAGACCACTAACAAGCTCATGGCTCCTCCGGATCATCCAACACTTCTAGCACTCTGAGGTGGCTGTTCCGATCGGTGTGATTCTACATAAAAGATTGCTCTACCTTGTGATGTACCCCTCTAGTAGTTAAGAGTTTTGTCAGCGTATTGGTATCTCTCAGATGCTGTTTAAATCAGGAAGTAAGCAAAAGCAAAAGATGTTACTTTGTTTTTTGCATGGTAACTTCTGGCTTTTATAGGAGTCGTGTCATAACCGACGACATTACGAAAAATGTGTCATTCTTCTATACTACGGGCTGTTATAAGGGTTCCATAGAGGAAAGAAGGTTGAAGCAGACAACGACCGTGAGAAAACTGCCCAAAATCAATTAGATGCAAAACTTTGTCCAAACTGCATTAGAGAGCATGAGAGGACAAAGAACCTGATACCTCGGAACGAACTAGGAGACAATCAATTGCTGGTCAAAGGAGATGATAAACTTTTGCAGTGATGAAGCCATCCGAAAGGCCTGTGGTTAGTTCAGGTTGTCTCTCGGCTCTGTGCGGAAGGTGACTGGGAGGAGATTTTCATATTGAGACCCGAAAGCAGCAGACTCACGAACATTGCCAATGTCACAGTAAATGATGATACGAACAGCACTAGACGACCACGTTACGCCCGGAGTTCTTCCTTTGAGCTCCACTTTATCAGGTGGTTTTATTTTTCCGTTTGTGGCCTGGCACAGTAGAGGAGCGCGACAGGAGAGGAGTGTTGCGGCGCCCGCACGCTGCGACTCCTTCTCAGCACCGTCGTGACTCCTTCATTCTTCACACCAATGTCGGGACTCTCTTCGTCGTCTTGGTTGTCCCTACTAGTATCTGCATAAGTCTGCCTCGGAAGCGTATCCAGTCAAACGATAGCTCACCGATCACAACGGCTCGACGTCACTCCTCAGGACGTGTTTCGTTATTTCTGCATGCTTCTTTGCACCGGATCCTTGGCCGCGTCTCGTTGCCGGCGCGTTGAGGACGAGGACTCCTTTTCCGTATCAACGAAGTGAAACCGGAAGGAAATCCCGTCACCTAAAGATCAGCGCGTAACTCCGTCACTTCCGACACGACACTTCCTTCAATTATCCCAATGATTTCGTTCTATTACCTCGTGCTGTATGCAAAGGGTTCCCTGAATGACTTTAAGGACACACACCCTCCAACCATTGCAAAACATCATCTCTACGTGCGCAATGGGAATTGGCGTCAGGAACGCTCCAACCTGATGACACACTCCCATTCTATAGTGGCTAGTACGTAGGTCTTTCTCCTTTGCTCAATATGTGACTGTTCATTGTTCCTCGTAGGCCCGTGATCACGCCGAAGTGGAGAATCAGTAACAAGTCAGTAGAAACGTTTCTCATACGGCACGTCCACTACGTAGATCGCCTCCGAGAACAATCCTAGCGAAAATCACTATCAACTCGCAAACAGTTCGGAAGGGTTTTCTAATTGGCGGAGAAACTCTCATCTTATGTTTCCTCTCTCGATCTAGTGTTGTTTTGTTTTCAGCGCGTTGAGTAGGGCTGATGTCAATCCTAGACGAGGAGGTTGGTTTGTTCACCTCTCGAGCTCCGTCCACCCGCCCGATAGTGCCGTAGCGAGTCTACTGCGCTCTTTCGTCTTCGCCTGGGACTCGTCCATTACACGCGGCCTCTGATTGCTCGCCTTCGCACTCGGGGGAAAGGTCCCATCTTCCGACACAGCTGCAGCAGCAACGGAGGCTGCGAAAGAGGACAGCACGAGCCGCCGCGCCGCGTCGTCCCCGTCATCTACCGTCCAGGCCATGCAGAGAGACGCTTATCCCGATGAAGTTCGCCACTCAAGGAGAGCTGAGCTGCAGTCGTGCGTGCGCTCGGGCTCTGGGACTGACGCGGTTTGAGTTCCGTCGCGTCACGTCGCGTCGCTGCTGTCTTGCACAAGTCGACGGTGTCCGTCGACGTGACGGAATCAACCCGGAGAACGACCGCAGAAAACCCGCAAGTCTCGTCGACCGCTCGCCGCTGGGAGCGACTCAGTTTAACACGGTCAGCCTGACAGAAACAAGATGGAGAGACGTTGAAACCACAGCGAGTCTCCACGCGCAAGGGAAGGCGAAAATTGGACTCGTTGCTCCAGACAACGACCTTCGCAGAGAACTGATGCTAGATGTTCGACTGAGTTTATCCGCTGGTTATGGTGCTTCTCTCTTGGGGAGCATTTCTATTGATTCTCTCTTCTGGCCTATTGGCATGCATATCAAGAGTTCGCTGGAAGCAATATGGCGGCGAAGAATGATACTAGGAGGATATTAGAAGGACGTCCCGAATCCTTTGATATCTGGTAAACGGCATTCCTTGGGGTCGTCATGACGATCGTGGTCACTGAGTGTACAGCACAAAAAGTCGGTGGGCAAAGTGACGAGCAATCTGTTACTCCTATTTTGTAGATTCATTCATCGATCTGTAAATAAATACAGGGAAAGCAAAACCTATGAACAGAATTTAACATTATTGGCTTCGATCTAAACAATTTCAAATATTTTCTTCCTGTTTCTTAACTTTTAAATCCTCAAAAGTTTTACATGTTCAGGCGCCATTAGGTATATATTTATTTTACCAAAATTCAAGAACCATTTCGAAACTCAGAAAAACGTTTACTTATATTTCTCCTTATTATTTCCCAACTATTGGCATGATTTTTGTAACTGGTTAGTTATTGATGGAAGTGAAAATCACCGTCATAATTACGTTATTTTTTCAGTAAGACCAAACTTCTCTATGGTAATTACAGTCATACTTGTGATTAGAATGAGACTTCTTATGACGCAGTAATACCCTCTATTTTCTATTAATTCACATCCGATATGTTTTAATCCATTTCATTTTTGAATCAATGTGCATAACGCATATTTTATTTTCATCAAAGAACCTTCAAATATACTGTCATAGATTTAAAAATATATACTTTGGCGTCAGGAGGGTGAAAAAAGAGAAAATGCACCGTTATCTCCATACATAGTTTCTCCACTGCAACTACCACTAGAAAATAATTGCAACAAACATAACTATTTTTGTTTCGTTAGAAAATTTCTAACATTTATATTTTGATGCAATACATTATTCGTAGAGTGCTCTAGATTCGTTCCTGGTCGTCATGAATCTTAAAAATGTTCGTAAATCAGAAAATTTTGCATCAAACTAAATTTAATAAAACCATATTTTTATGAAACATCAAAAATAAATTTGGCCAACCTTCAATTCAATTGAATTGCACTTTTTAGAAAGTAACTAAGTCAAAATCTGCCATTTTTATTTTCACTGCCCTTATAACTAATAAATAATATACGCATTTAATTGAAAGACAGGAACTTGTGAGCATGATTTCATGATCTATTATTCTATAATTTTAAAAGAAATAGCCATCTTATTTATCGGTTACTATTTTACAAAACAGCTGTTTTCCTCTCCTTATAAGAAGTAGATTTTGACTTAGTTCCTTTCTAAAAAGTGCGATACAATTGCATTTAAAGTTAAATATTATTTTGCGAAAAACATTGAAATACTTTACAATAGTCACCAAAAATAGTGTAAAATTAATTGAGATGATAAACGTTTGGTAATATTCGTAGAATATGAATTTGCCCGGAATAATCGGGGTTTTGTGTCGGTTCTCAGTAACTCGTGTATGTAGCGTGTTCAGCTCAACCAAGTCCTAAGTGGACTGACGTACTTGAACTCCGCCAGACTGATTCGGCTTTCACTGGGTAAGATCAAGGTGATTGGATATAGATAGAACTGAGTTTAATGATGCGCAACAGTTGATGTTGCTTATTCACAAATTTAAGCGGCCGTGTCAAGTCAAATAATAACAACAACATGTATCTTCCTACAACATTAAAATAGTACACAAAATGGAGCCAAAGCATAGATTTTTTAATATTCATGACTACCTTGTGCTGGTCAAATGTGTCCAAGTGTATTGGTCATAATAAAGCTCTTTTGACACGAGCCCACTCGTTACACAAGATTATTAATTTTTAAGTAAATATACTAAATTTTCAATTTGTTGTCAGTACTTTTTTAAGAATTCAAACAATCCAATGAATTATTAATTATTAAAATTATACAACCTAACAACTTGTTTGTTGAATATAGAAGTTGCAAAATTGTCCCAAACCGTCATAGGCATTAATTGATTATTTTATTTATATTTTACTTCTCTTGATCTCAGTTCAACCGCGCTGATCGCCTGAAAACGGTCACTCAAGATCTAAACTGCACTGAACGCTGAACTCGGTCACACGATCGACGGTGAAAACCAAAACATTGTTGATCCGAAGTTAAACTAAGATCACGAGATTGATCTCGGTTCTATGCTTTCGATAACAACCGGTCTAGACATCGAATCCCTAAGCCACGCACGGTAAACTACATTACAAAATTGAAATTCAATGGAAAAATGAACAAGTCTGAGGAGCCGACCACAATAGTGAATAAAATTGTTTTAAAAATACATTTTCTTCCGGACAAACATACTGCATTAGACGCATCAGATATATCAAATATTTTTATTTCTGTCGAATGAATAGATCTACTCTAATGAAATTATTTGGTGACTTTGTCTCTCATATTTTTTAAGCAACGTTTTAGCAAGCATGATTGGTCTCAAGTTTCAATCAATAAAGATATTAATTAACATTTAAATGGGAAACGTTTAAAGTGACGAAAACATTTTTACAGGGGAAACAAAAACCTATTAGATGCCATATTTCGAAACTTAAGAAACAATCATCATATATTACGATTTTGGGTGTAGCAACTAATGCTGCTTTAAAAAGTTAAATTTAAACCAAATTTAGGGTGTTTTGTTGCAACTGTTGTTACTGTCAAAAAATTGAAACAGGTAGAATGTTCTGAGTGTCACATGTCATTTCCGAAAATGCTCCAAGTACCAAGGATATTTTTAAAAGAGTGTATGTGCTATAGCTAATAATTATCATTTTGCTCGGGTTGACGACAAACTATTGAAAAGACAGTAAAGAAATATATTACATATAAAAGCTGATTCCCCCGGCGTTGTCCGGGATTTTTCTTTGACTAATCTTCTTACACTCAGGAAAAAATAAAATCTATCTAATTTCGAATTTTTGCTTTCGAGGTACGATGCGGCTACGCCATTTCATTTAAAAATTCTTGTAAAGTCTAAACTATTCGTCGAAATGTTACGATATAAAGGCTTTTTTAACTTGTTAATTTTACAAAAAAAAATACGTTGTGTGATGTTGATTTTTTTTTTCATTTTAACACTTCTATTTTTAATAACGTTTTATCGATAATTTAGGTTAATCTTTATAGACAGACATATACCGCCGCGGATTTTTGTGTAGAACTCATTGAGGCAAACAATATTGCCATTTGTAATTCTCACCTATCTCCATCCCTTTAGGCAGCGCAATCAATTATAACTCTCTTTTTTACCCATTTTATCGACAAGTAAAGTCAAAAACTATTTCTCTCTATCTTATCACACATTTTCAAAATAAAAGTTAGTCTATGTTTATAGCTGAATCAAAAAGAAAAGAAAATTCAAATTTTACTGCAGAATGTAAACAACACTTGCACCAAATATCAAAAACCAAACCCTATCGATAAATGTCACTTACTGCATAGAGCTCGGCACTAAGAATATTATTCATGTTAGCCTCGATATGATGTAGACGCTAACGCTAACTTTTGAACGTCAGCAATTAAACTATCAGCAGGAGAATCTTAACCGATGGCATTGGCATTACCAAGAACAATAACTTAAGCTTAAAAAGACGTTTTTTTCTACTTTGGTCACTTAGAATATTTTCTATCTATATGATTCAATTGTACACTAGGAAAAGGCTGTTATAAATTAAGTAATATACAAAGTGGTTCCGTACTATTATGAACAGTTAGTTTTCGATCAAGAAAATTTATATCATACAAATAAATATTTCACATACTTCAAAACAAACATGGTTTTGTAACATCTTTGAACTTTAATTACATTAATCTAAATATCATAAAAACAAAGACTTTAAAGATTCTATGGTATTGTAAAATAGTTTAAAATGTCAGAAATAAAGTTCTGATATGCGTGTATTGTTACGTCAATACGTAATATAAATTTCGGAACTTACTTTAATATGACTCTTCTGGACCGAAAAGATAAGTTATCAAATCCATGCTGCACATTTAATTTTACGTCAGAGTTTTAAGACATATTGGTGAAGAAGAATACGAGATTAGTTGCTACGATACGGTCAATACAATGCAACCATAGTTTGTAGCTTCCTTACTGCTAAAACTCTGGTGCACGCGAGTTGATGTAAAGGTATGCGAAAAAACAATTAACCGTTACACTGTTATCAACTGCGGGAGCTTTAACAGGAGTTTCGACGGAGTACTCCAATGCTACACTATTACTTTGAAATGTTTTGGCCCTTATCTCATCTAAAGTTATTTAGTCGATACATTTTATTTTCTATTATTATTATATTTTTTAAAGTGAGGTTCGGGCCATGAGACCTGCTCTTCCACGTAACCGTTGGATTTGGAAGAGGGAATTGGTATGGAGAGATGCCGGGGAACCTATGGTAGCGAACCTACATTTTTCTGTAGTGTGTGAGGGAAACCCCCACTGAAAACCTCACCTAGCTCGGCGGAGTAGGGTTTGAACCTTTACCGCTCATCGGGATCGCGGATGCGAAGACCACTGATGTAAATAAATAAGCTCAAACAAACTATTATAAACTGCATATAACATCATCGGTGGGGGGGGGCGATAAACTGTTTGAAAACATGCATTGGACCATCCCATCAATTCCGAAGAAGAACCCAAGGGCAGTAGAGGATTTAGTATTTACAAAAGAGTTATTTAATGAATATGCGATGTTATCCATTAATTATTTCCCAAATAAATAAAATACAGTAAAAACTCGAGATTAATGTTAAAAGTATTAAGGACTTTCTCGAATACGTGTAAGTCCTCCTGTACTCCAAGGAAAACCACAGAAAAACCAAGATGGACAAAACTGTGCCAGGGTAGGAATTTCCAAACGCTCATTGGAAACACAAATTTTCATTTTTCAATAAACGTAGTGTGATTTGATAACTACGAGCATTCAAAGCGGTTGCAGGAACCACTGTTAATGATGCACATATTACTTTTGCAATCAAAAACCAAGCAGAGTGATATTAGTTTGCCTAAACAAAGTCAGTTAATACTTACGGTTGTCACGTATTAATATTAGTGTATTATCGGCGCCGATGTGCAATGGTGGGACGGTAGGTTTTCAAAGAAAACAAGCGGTTACCGTAGTGGCCTCTCAACCAGAGTATGCGTTTTCAAACTCGGTCGGGTTCGACGCATTTTTCGGATGCGAAAATTCTCATACAGTGTGTCGTATGATTATGCTTAATGTGAAAGATCCCTTGAGCATCATTGGATGCTCATGGCTAAATTAATTCTCAGCGAAAAATGCACCCACGCAGAGTTCCGGTTTCCACTACCAGATGGCAGTGGAAGACGGAACGTCAAAATTACGAATGTGGTTCCGCCCAAAGGATAGCAACCAAAGAAAAATGGGGTACAATTAACGGAAGCCGAGACTCATACGCTGTTATTATTATTATTATTATTAGAATATTTGAACGAATGAATGGTGCGCAGCAGAGAAGCTGGGGAAATTAGTGAGGATAGATCGTACTATTCCGTGGGAAAGGGGGACAGTACTACCGCACTCTAACGCACAAAATAGTACGCCCCACTATTCTGTGGGTCTGGATACTACTGTATGATGATAATGTATGATGTTTCTACTGTATGAAAGATAATGATAAATTGTATAACATGTATGTCACAGTCTCGCTTTCGTCCTTGTATACTCTATCTCGATATCGGTCCTGCGCTTGTGATATTATTACTAAGCGAATCATAAGTTATGTTAATAACTCTTATAATTTATAACGCCATTGTTATAGTATTCTAGATACTGATTAAATTCCTTTTTTCATACATATTGTTTTTTCTCGTTTTTATTCTTTTAATACTTTACTTCTAACTGAACTCAACCTTGGGACTGTTGTGTACATTATCTCTGTAGCCCCATCCCGGCCCGAGTTTTTCTCCGGTTTTCCTTCGGGTAGTGGGGGATGTTCTTTGGGAAGGAATGCCATTAATACCTTTGTTTTATTGACCTCAAATTTTTACTACACACATATCTACAATTTATTTGGCAAACACGGGGCCCCGAGCCGAGTCTGGCATTGCTTCCACTTACTTGTGTCGGGCTCCTACCTTTCTCTTTTCTGACCTTCCTTGGACACCTCTTGTTCTTTTCGACCCCGACGCCGTTAGGGTTAGGGTATCTTTCACTTTCCTCTTTCCTCTTCTTTTTTTTAATGTTTTTAGTAAAGTGAGATATGTTGGGATTTCAGTTTTGAGTTGTAATTCAGGAGGGTTTTTAGTGGGTATGGCTGAGTCATTCGGCGAGTCCCACACGCGGGGAGAGTCATGTTGGCTCTCCCTAGTGCGTAACTGCATTTTCCCTACCTGTACAAGTTTTAAGGGCTCTAATGACCTTTGATGTTGACGAGCCCTAAAGCCCCACAAATAATAATACTAATAATAATAAATGGATAACAGTACGTATTTATTAAATAATTTCTTTTATAAATATTAAATCCGTCACTGCCCTTGGGCTCTTGTTCGGAATGGATGGGATGGTGCCTTGCTGGCTTCCGGAGAGTAACTTGGTTTATTCCATCCCACGTGATCATACGCAGTTTGCAACTGCTTTTTTTATTCATTCATTCGTTAAATTATTCGGGATTTTGTACTATTCTCATCAGTATTAAGAACAATCACATCCTCCACCTCGGCCAGTACCATTGCAGCAGATACAACTTCCGCCTTCCCTAATACCGCCTTTGCCTTCGCTACTACTTCTACTTCCGCCGCTCAGAGCGTTTGCGAGTGAGAGCAAAGTTTGGGCCACACCGGGCGCACCGGGCGCACCCCGAGGGCCACAGGGTCTAGCAACTTCGCCTGTGCGGCGCAGCGGCCGGCCTTCGTGGAGGCGATTGGAGAAACGGGAGAGAAGGCTTTGGCGGAACTAACGAACATTGGGTTTGCCGCTATTGATGGTGTTGGTTGGTGTTTAACCCTAGGTGACTGCTGTCGGTTTCTTTATTACGGACCCCTGACTTCCAATAGCTGTGGAGAGTACAAAAAAATTTGCAGAAAAACACAGTTACCACCATTGGATTTGTAATTTTATTTTGCAGATACACAAGTTAAAAATTTGGTTTTATAAAGTAATATTAATTTTTTAACGTGATGTGTTTCAAAAAGCGTGATATTTGTACGGTTTTTAGTCGATACGTAGAATTCATGATTTTTTATAAAATAACTTGAGAGTGACAAAAATAATTCTTATTCAGCTGTGACAACATTTATCAAATGTTGTCATAAATACAACATCGATCTTTCGCTGAATATGAATTATTTTTGTCACTCTCAGTTTATTTTATAAGAAATAATGAAGTCGACGTTTCGGTAAAAACCGTAAATATATCACGCTTTTTGAAACATTTCAGGTATTAAAAAATTATATTCATTCATAAAAACCAAGTTTTTCTCTTGCGTATATGCGAAACAAAATTACAAATCCAGTGGTGGTAACTGTGATTTTCTTCGATTTTTGTTGTACTCAGGAGTCTATAATAAAAAATCCGACAGTAGACATAATTTGAAATGGTGGGAAAGGCGAATGTTGTAAGTATTTTCACTTTTATCGGAGTGAAAACGAAGAATCCGTTAAAATTTTATTTTAAATGTTTTACTAATACTTTTCATAGTAAATAATTAATGTTATTTTTAAAAGAATTCATTTATCCTTCAATAAAGTGCAAAAGGAAAACAATGTCAAATATACTTTCTTCTATATATTTTCTTACATTTCAACTTATTATTGAATAACATGAGGACAAAATCATTCCAGACATCATGATTAGACCTTCGTCGAGCGAAAGCAACGTCACACACGGGAGATCCACTGTAGCCGTTAAACAACGATTCCTTGTCTTCGGGTTACGCCACACACCAAGTGGCACCAAGTCAAAGTGAAGTCTTACGAAAGCTCAGCTCGATTCTTAGCCCCTATTACCATGCACCAATTAGTTATCACGTGTCATCCGAAACTCGTGGTAAAAATTTCGTATAGTTATCTAAGGTTAACATTCCATGGAGGTTATAATGTTTAAGGAAGTACTAGTCTAAAAATATTAACCCCCCATGGGACTTACATCTAGTAAGTACGTGTTTGGCGAACACGGGGCCCCGAGCTGATTCTGGCACTACTTCCACTTACTTGTGCAAGGCTCCTTCCTTTCTCTTTCCTGATCTCCTTTGGTCACCTCTTGTTCTTTTCGATCCCCACTCTATTAGGGCTAGGGTATCTTTCATTTTCCTCATTTTTTATCCTCAATGTTGTGATGCATGTTTTGAGATATGTTTCGATATATAGTAATTCAGGAGGGTTTTTGGTGGGTATGGTTGAGTCATTCGGCGAGTCCCACACGCGGGGAGAGTCATGTTGGCTCTCCTTAGTGCGTAACTGTATTTTTCCTACCTGTACAGAATTTTAGGGCTCTGATGACCTAGATGTCGACGAGCCGTTACGTCCCACAAAAAAAAATATATTAAATATTTAAAATATCTGAAATAGCATAAGTATACCAACTACAGTAGTTTAGAGGTAGCTCTACTTCGCCTCTAACTTAACGCTGTGTGGTAGAACGTTGGTTCAAACACTTGTCAATCGATCCAGATGAGGTTTTCAGCTGGGATTTCTCTCACCTACTCTATGCAGATGTCGGATCTCTTTTATAAGGTCTTCGGCATCCCCACATTTCTCTTCTTACTTCCCTCACCCAAATCACGTTCAGGTGCAAAAAAGAGGTAAAGGTCTGAACCTCGCGTCATTTAAAAAACATTTAAACTTGATGTATTAATATTGATTTCAACGTAATAAACTTTATTTACATGTTACGGAGAAAGTTCTTATCAAAAAAGTAAACTAATAGGTTAAATGACTCAGTTGTCTAGCCGTATTTAAATAAATAAATCAACTATTTTTTAAAGCACGCATATGTCAGAAATCAAACTGACTCTGTCGGAAAATTTTCGGAGCAATTTAACATCATGGTAAATTTCTAACCTTTTTCTTCGTATATCCTTCCGCGAGTGCTACTACCACCACCATCGCCTCCATCTTCACATATAAAAAGATTTTCTTAAAACTGAATCGCCGGGACAAACAAACCTAACATCACCGAGTGTAGCGAACCAATTGTGAATAATTATACATGGCTCGCGACAGCAAACCATATTGAAATTATCATACCCTAAAGCACTAATACAACCGGTCGCGGAGAGAAGAAAATAGTGTAAAACATTTTTTTATAACTACCGTAAATATCAAGAGCGACGAATGAAACGTATATTTTCGAAATCATAATAATATTTTTTTAGTAATATAGTATCAAAGTTTTTTCGAGCTATGTTTGTACCATAATGTTATTTTTGGTCATTATGTATTTTAAATGTACAATTTTTTTCTATTCTTCCCAATAACTGTGAGCATTGCAGCAGGGGCATGGTTAATTCATTTTCTGGTGATGAAAAAGGACCAAGCTTTTGTGAATATACCACATTTGAATCAAATATTACTTTGATTTCAACTTAATATCTTGCGTCATCTTTAAATTTTGCATTTTCT
This sequence comes from Laupala kohalensis, assembly GCA_002313205.1. Taxonomy (NCBI): domain Eukaryota; kingdom Metazoa; phylum Arthropoda; class Insecta; order Orthoptera; family Trigonidiidae; genus Laupala; species Laupala kohalensis. The sequence goes on along the minus strand of NNCF01135601.1, from coordinate 144,696 downwards.
TAGCAGGCAGATTTTGTAAAATTACGTAACTTTAAGTTCAATGAACTGATTTCGTCAAATTTTAATTTCTAATTAATAGTTGGTTATATCTAAAAAATATCTGAAAAAAATATTCATAGACGTAACAAATAATGAAGAAATGTTTAAAACGATCTAAAATAGTTACTACCTATGTACAGTACTAGCTCTACGTAAAGTTATGAAGTGTCGCAATGAACAATCATTGCGAACTATCATTCGGTGAAAATGAAAACTTTCATAATTATATAAAATTATTTTAAAGTTAATGAGAAATAGAAAGAGTCATAAACATAAACATCACTCACAAATTTGACGTAACCGTTTCGGCATCCAACCTACCATAACTTTATTTTCAAAAAAGTCACGTAGAGAATCATAATTATATAATAACTTAGAATCTAACAGTAACGATGAAGCCGAATTTCACTCTCATATAATATTAATTGCAAGTGCCAACATCTGTCGACAATGTGTTGAAGAATGTTTGCAAAGGAGTACGTCCATAATATTACAGTCGTCACAGAATGTGAAAATAATAAATTATTTTATCAGTGTAAAATAGAGACAAAACGAAGTTGGCTTACATTTCGTTGTGCAATGCTAATGCTCTTCAGTGCCATGTCATAGAGGCACAGACTGTGTTAAGAGACGCACGAATAATTAGTACCCACAAGCACGAGTTAGGGATATATAAGATGTGTGATAACTTTCAGCCAGGTAAAAATGGAAAAGGAACAAGAACGGTTACGTAGTGGTTAACATCCTTGTGAGCAAAGCAGGAGTATCGGGGTCGATTCATGATTCGTTGCCATTTTCAACTGGACAAGTATCACATATCTTCTCTTTGTCGGTATACGGACGAAATATATGCTCAGCATAGAAGATTTTAACTCAAAAGTTCCGAGTACCTATTCGTGGAGGAGTGTTTGCGTCTTCAACAGTTAGGTGAAAAAATTGACAGTTGTGCAGTGGACCTGCGGCTACAGCGCGGGGTCCCGGGTTCGAGTCCCGGTACGTCGTAATTATCACCCGACTGTTGAAGATGCAAGTATATAAGATGTTTGCTTCATATTTAATTACGCTTCTCACGTTTTAATTTGCTTCGTCTAGCATAAAAGTCGGATGAAAAGAGATGTTTTCCTTCTTTTTCTTCCGAAATCAAGTTCTCATAACTCTCGTGGAAAAAGTCATAATAAACCACATACAGAAGCTCAAGTAACAAAATCCATTCGGCACCAGTCTCCAATGAATTCATTTCCCTCAATCGGATGAAACCACCCTCTCTACCCCCTTTAAATCCCGAATGTTCACCGAGATAACATTTTCCACAATATTAAAAGAAAACACTCCAACTTCTTTTTCATTTGCTGCTCCGCATATTGATAAAAGCCTGCGAATAAAAGATTCCCTACCGAGGTGTAACAAAAAGTTGATCGAAATGGCGCGTTCACGCTCGGGAACAGAAAATGAATTAACCTTTTCTCCTTGATCAAGTTTTTCTTTCTGGAGGAGGATAAAAAATGTTTTTCATACAAATCTCTTGATTCTAGCATAAACCAGTATTCAATTGTGGGGCATGCAAAAAAAAACGAAAAAAACTGAATACTAGTAACCCTAGAAATGAAATAATGTGACTATCTTTTATAATTTCATTGCAATGCTAAAAATGAAACTGAATACAATATACATACGTTTCAAAGAAGGACTGAAATATAGTTTTTGTATTAATTTTTATTATATTTTTTTAAAAAGATTATTTATGAAGACGGGCTTGGTAAAAGAGAACAAAACTACGGGTATGGAACAATGCGTCTGCTTACAAGGGAAACAATGCTTCAGTTCGTCGTTTGTTTGAACATTCAGTGAATATAAACAGTATCAAATAGAAACAAGGAAAAGTTGACTTTAGTACGCCTCGCTGGAAACACGAGTGCGTTGACCTACCATCTACGAAATGTATACTCAACTACCACGCACAGATTGCTTACATTCAATTTTGTAGCACGTAACTTATTCAGGAGAATTAACAAATATAGTTGAACGAAAAAAAGTATATCAACAGTATGCTTCGGTATCTCAAAAAAAATGTGACACTGATACCATATTACTCAAATATGATTACCTGATATAATTCTGATATATCAAGAAAATAAATTCAAAAATATATAAAAATTTGACTAAACGGTTCGCTAAGAAATCGCAGATTCAGTATTTCTAGCAAATAGCGGCGTGATCTCTTCTTTCATCTTCAGACGTGAGCGCTCTCTAGGAAATCGCATTCCCATCCCCATATTTTTTACGTTCATCTTTGCTACCGTGCTGTTCTGTCCCTCTTCGAGTACATGATATGAAAGTAGAGATAACTCAAAATGTGTGTGTCAATTCCGGGTCAGAACAGAAAGTGAGATATTAAACTGACACTGTGAGGTAATTGTATAGTCGAGATTCAAAATGTTGTTGTATGATAGTAATGAATTATTTAATACAAATAGTAAAAACGAAAGTTAGGCCTTATTTATTGCAAATATGGCTGTCATCTCCCAAGACAGAAATCCTGCATCAAAAATTTCTCAAGTTCCCTGGAAAATTTAAAAAAAATTATAAGGAAAGAATTTAGAAAAATATACATGTAAAATAATTTTATGCTAATATAAAAAAATATTTACTTCACAATTGTGTAAAGAACTATATAGTCTCAGAGGTCAAAAAACCTCTGATCAAGTATAAGAATAAAACCTAGTTTAAATTTATTTATTTATTAATCCAGAAATTTGTACAAAGTAAAATCCTACAAGGGTAAATTCGCAGGTCTGGTGAAAAAAAAAAAACTTTCATACTAGAACTTACTTACTGAAAAATAAAAACAGACTAACAGTTTATTGTTTCTCATATACTCATTAACTATTCTATCGCTTAAGACTCGTAGTTAGTTTTAATACACAAAAGCGGTTTTTTAACAATTATACAAGTTTAATCTAGGAACAAAACGCACACAAATAATTTATATAAATATCTAAACATTGTTCTCAAACCATTATTTTTTTAAATTTCTACCTTATAATTAATGTATTGTAATTTAATTTTTTTGATTATTTGGCAATGAATTAAATAATCCAATAGCTATTAAGTAACTGTTTTTAATACTTATAATTTTAGCAAACTTGGGAATTAGTATACTTTTATTTCTTGCTTTTCTTGTCTTATTAAAATTCTTCTTTTAGATCTTTATAATGACGCAGTGAACATTTGATCTAAATTGAGGGGATAATTATCAGAGTCAAAAGTGTTTTTAAAAATCTGTTTTTTAGTCTTCGCAATACATTTATATTATTTTTGTTTGCTCCACACAGGCAATTATGCCATGGTTGAGTATGCTACGACAAAATGCATGATATAGTAATAATAGTGTTTCAGTTTTCATACTTTTAGCCATTTTTGAAAATATGAAAATATATTTATAACACTGTCTATATGTTTATTCCACTTCATGTTATAATCGGAAGTAGTTACCAATTTTTTAGAGTTTTCCACTCTATTTTATGATCATTTATTTTTATGAATAGATTGTATATTATTTATTTATTTATTTATTGACTTATTTATTCATTTATTGTGCCAGTTTTCTTCGGCGCGATTAAAACCACTTGGCCTCGTCTAATTCTATAGTTTTAAAAGAATTTTGTAGTAAAGTTTAAATTTAGTTGAAATATAAAATATTCCAAAATTTAACATCACAATAGTGAATTGAGAGTACTGGGTAAGTTTGAAGTTTAAATTTTCGTATGATACTTCCTTCTTATTGATAATTTGGTGTGAATTTCTAATAATGCAATCTGATATGTGCGATTTCTGCACTAACTCTTTAAAAGCAACCAGATACCGTACCGACCATGTCAAATTCTCGTTGTGCCGATACTAAATAACAAAGTTATATTCTTCGAGAATCCCTGATGTACCGAAGCGACACACAATTTTCACTTTCTTGTTAAGCCATCTTCTTATTCTTTTTTAAATTAGGGTTGGGTACGAACGCTTCTTTAGAACAAAATTTTTAGCTTTTAGGAATTTATTCTGTTATTGAAATACTCTCGAGGGCGCCTGTGAAATTAACGGATGCAACGTGCGTAACACACCTGAAGTGCTGCCTAGTGTGCGTTCTTCACATTTCACCAATATACTGAAGGTATAATACCAACTACATAGGATTCAAACATTCGTGGCTAAAATTTCTGTTACGGAATTATTGATGTGTTAAAATCGCCTATTGTACTGACACTGGCACACTATATTTCTTAATTCACGTGAATCCTGTAAATATATGCGATACTCGGATACAGATAAGCGCACAAATGACAAGAAAAAGCTGTTGCGATTTGGTTGTAAAAAGCAACAAAGGACAAGTTAACAATCTATGGACTCGACGCTCTTTGTGCAAATGAGATATCTCTCGATTGTTGAGCTCCTATGAACTATTTCCTGAAACCTCATATGTTCATTCAAAAATTAGTTTAAAAAACTGAAATGGGTAAGAAGAGGTTGAACATGGAATTAGTAAACGAGTCTTAAAAATCATCGCGAAATACGCGGAACTTTATTCTATGTTTCCTCGCCAAAACAACTTCAAATAACTTAGCCTCCCGTATCAAGTCAATCGAACAAGATGGACCATCGATAACCGCAGATCGATACTCGGTCAGCCTCTGATGTCACGCTGGCGCGCCGACCATCGCCGCTATGAACATGCCTCGGACAAACTGAAAGATTCGTTCTTCACTTCTCATTCGGTTCCCACGCCGACAACTTCTCCTCAGCATCAAATAGAATATTTCTGCTGGAATTGTCTTCAGCCGGCAACCGCATATCTCGTTAACATCATCAAGATATCGGCTCACGATGTCTCCAGGTCAAACCGCTCATCGTTTGGCCACTAACTAACGGTCTTTCAACAACTGAAGGTCAACCCAAATCATCAAATCAACATCAATCCAACGCCATCTAGGCTAAACCACGAGGCATTTGTAGAATCGCGTCATCCCGTCGTCACCTCATCACAGCAACTCATCTAGATTTTGTTTTGTATTCCTTCATTGATTTCCTTATTTTAATGCTTTACCTTCTTAGTTGCAATTTAAATTATTAAATTATTTTGTTGGCACGTCTATTACTCAACTCCCATCTCAACCACCTTCATCACATCCTTCGAAACCTCAACACCCAAATGGACCGCAACTTTCCTTAAATTCTGTACAACTGCTATATTCTTAGACATTTTATATAAACATTTTATATATGACGCTAATTTTCCGTATATTTGGAAATAAAACTATTAAATGAGGCTTCGGTTTACACAAAACGAATGAATAAATATCATAACCCAAATAGTATTCAATTTATTTATGCTATATCTATCTAAGAAGATTAGGTTAGTAAAACAGAGCAAGCAAATCTTGATCATGACGCCGTACGTGCAAAGACCTGATCGAGTGAGCAACTGAATATCCGAGAGGATAGATAACCGACGGTTTCCCAATTGTTATTGAATACATAAGATGCTCAATCACGTTTATGATGCATTTTTCAATCTGGGGTTTAAATGTTAACATTAAATTTTCATTGAAAACCGTTATTAAATATTAGTTTATTTACATGTTAGATCGGAAGGTAACCGCTGACACGTTTTATATGAGCACACATTTATCTTGTGTATTTTAAGAAACATTTTAAAAGTATTCTTTACCTCCCGTCGTACTTAACCGATTACCAAAATAAATGAGCATCCACTAGGGTAACTTCGCGATATTTAACTTTCAAACTACTTACTTCATTTATAAATTTGCTTCAAAATAAAAATTAATATCGAACTGTTGTTAGATCTTAAGCTGTCACCCAGTAGCGCTGCCTGCCTAGTGAGACCCATAGAAATAAACATGTATAGACCTAGCGGTCGTACCAGTGGTCCAAAGGTGTAAACGAAGTTTGCAGTTCTCTCTGTCTCGCACAAACGTGTTGGGTGGGGGAACTCGGTTTCCCTCTCTGACCGTTGTCTGCTGCGTATAAACAATTGCGCACCTTCCCTCCCCTTCCCAAGCGGGTGCGTGAGAGATACGGAGATACCTCACAGTACTTGTACATGTAAATTTACAAACATATTGACATTCTATTAGTATTATAACTCGCAGCTAACTTTTTATCTTATCTAGGAATTTTTGCTGAATTTTTTGAATCCGCCTCTGCCTTAGGGCCCTTGATCGGAATTGATGGGATGGTCCCTTGCTTGCTTCCGGAGAGTAAATTAGTTTTTTTTTCCTCCACGTGGTCATACGCAGTTTGTACTGTTTTTTGACAATAAATTTATTATTATTACCTTCTATCCCGGACAACCCAGAGCAGAGACCTCTGAGTCAATTTATATGAAAGACTATGGTGAGACCGTTGGGAGACAGACGGTAAATAAATGGACAAATAATCTTTATTTTTACTGTTTGTTTGGATACTGTAATTTTCTAAAATAAAGCATATAATGAAGCATTATAATGGAATAGATGTTACGTGGCAGTTCAGGTTGCATACTATCCCGGGTTCATTATTCGTGGGTGTGATTTGTCAAGCATTGTTCTAGTATTTTATTCAGTTACTCACACTTAATCCTCTATTAACTGTTTGACCGATCTGTTTGCTAACGTTCAGCTATTACTATATTTCCTAGTTAGTACGGATTATTTCAGTTTATATTCTCAAAACTACCGAGGAAAATTTGTACTTCTTAATAGGGACAATGTGCGTTATGGAATATACCTAACAACATTTATCCTCATTTTTTTACATTAAAAAAATATAAATTGCACCATTTAAATATGTTGGTACTGAATATTTTTGCAATGAAATTGCATTTCCGTAAACTCTGATCTTAGTTAGACTCGAATCTCAATTTTAGTCAAAAATCCAATCCATGTAAATCAACATGGGTATATCACCTTCGAAAGAGAATTACCCCAATGGGTTAAATCCCACGGTTAAGAAACCGCAAGTGGTCTATTCGGATTCTGGGAAGACCACAGAAGAGTGCATGGAGGTAAGTCGGAGTGCCTCGAAACCCCGCAAGAACGAGATCAAACCGAAATCAAGAATTTGGCCGATGACATTTAATATAAATTATCTCTCGAAAATTGGAAAACTTAAAAAAATCCTAGACAAATTCAGAGGACGCAAAATTAAAATTATTGCATTTCAAGAATCGCGATATACAGACGAGTATCCTTTCAATTCAGAAGAATACAGAGTATACAAAGGAAAACCAGGAGAACGAGTTATGGCAAACTGTCCACAATTGGGGACTGAATTTATAGTAGATAAGTCAATACTTGATTCAGTTACAAGTATCAAGTCCTACTCAGGTCGCCTCACTATAAACTCAACAAACAAAACCTATACTCTAATTAATGGTCGTGCACCAACTATTATCACCAACAGAAACAACCCAGAAAAAGTGGAAAAATTTTGGAATCAATTAGGTAATATTCTGCAAACCATCCCAAAAAACATGTCAAATTCCTCATAGGTGACTTTAATGCGCAAATTGGCAAAGAAAAGAAATATAGATACTGGGTTGGTAAATGGTCAGGACATAAACAGACCAACTGGAATGATATGCGACTCATTGAGATCTGTAAAAACCATGACCTATTTTTCAAATCGACATTTTTTCAAGAAAAAAACTTATCATACCAAATCTCGGATCTCACCTAATCCACTATTAGATGAATACCAACTGGAGTATGTGATGATCTCCCGGCAAAATATAGTAGAAATCATGAACCTTAAAGTTCTTAAAGATTCTGATCATTACCCCACAAAATTCTCTTTTGACATCATTCCAGAAAAGAGAAAGTTCACTCAGAAAGTTCTACGCTGCAAATACGTCGTACAAAATGGAAAAGGCAATAACAAATTTAGAAAAGAAAAACAAAAATTAAATCCTCAAAACCGGTAACAACTCCAAGCAAGACTTGTAAAAGCAGCAGAAAACATAGCACCGCAAACCAAGACACGGAAGCACGCGTGGTGGACAGATGAATGTGATCAACTCATGAAATTCAGACAACAGACATGGCAAAATGCAACAAAAATTCAAAAACCCTGCAATACCTCAAGGACGCCAGAAAAGACAGTCACAAAAACAATAAGAACGATTCGTAAACATCATGAGGACAATAAATTACTAGAAATGGAAGTTGACTTCTGGAAACACAATTCACGAAACTACTACAGAACATTCAATCAGAAATTAACTAAATACTCTCCCCCATCGCTCCAGTTCAAAAACGAACATGGAGAAATTGCTCACAACAACACTGAAAACTGTGAAATTCTTGGAAAATACTTTTCTAAATTACTAAATTGTGAAAAGACACAAGAAAAATTCCAATTCTACCGTGCACAACAAAACCCAGACTCAAAACCACCGAGTGTACAGGAAATTAAGGAGATAATTCACTCATTGAAAAATGACAAAGCATCAGGAGAAGATGAAATCACCGCGAAATCATGGGAAAAAAGGAGAAAATCTCATCATAAAACTCAAAGAAATTATAGATGAAATGTGGCAAATTGAAAAAAAAACCGCAGAATGGAAGATGGCGATCATTCACCCACTATACAAAAAAGGAAGCAAGGCAGACCCAAACAATTATCGTGGAATTTCACTGCTTTCAGTATCCTATAAAATTCTATCCAAAGCCCTTTTGAACCGTGCAAAATCTCAACTGGATCCAGAAATCGGTAAATACCAACCAAGGCGGATTCAGAAAAGGCCGATCATGCACAGAGCAAATTATTAATCTAAAGAACTCGATGAAATATTTCCACAATTCATCAAACAAGAATTATGTCATCACACGACTTCAAGAAAGCATACAATAGTATAGACCGAGAATCACTTTTTAAAGTACTAACAGAATTTGGACTTGATCAGAAAACAACAAACATTGTCAAAGAAATACTCATGCAGACCGAATCCAAGGTAAAAGTTATGGGAGAACTGAGCACAGAATTTGAAATAGACACAGGAGTACAGGTGACAAGGCGATGGACTATCCCCGTTGCTCTTCAATTCTGCGCTTGAAAACGTTGTAAGGGAATGGAGGAGAAAAGCAGGTGCGCTAACACACCGACTAGGGCCAAAACTGAAAGACATACAAATCCGCGACGGGCAAAGACAACTTCAACTACTACAAGAATAAGCATCGAAAATTGGATTACAAATCTCATTTGAAAAAACAAAATTTATGACAGACATCAAAACTGCACCAGACGAGCTCCAAATTGGCAACAACAAGATCTTTCGAGTGAACAAATTTAAATATTTTGGTGAATGGATACAGAAAATTGTAATGAAAAAAATATCGATTGAATCGAGACTCCAGAAAATGGAGACCACTTTTCAGTTAACAAAAATTATATACAACAAAACGAGTCTCTCCTGGAACTGCAAAATCCGACACTATACAACTATAATCAAACCTGAGGCTCTCTACGCTTCAGAGACACTCAATCTCCAACATAAAATATTAAAACAGCAAATAGAAGTGAAAGAACGTAAAATAATGAGAAACATCCTAGGACCAAGAACCAAAGACGGTGTACATTATCCAAAGCTTAACAGAAATATATCAAAAAATTTCCAAAATCACAGACACAATGCGAATGCGAAGAATTCAGTACATGGGACACTTACAAAGCATGGATCCGAACAGACTAACGTACAAAATACATACATTCTTAAAGACTACTAGACCAAATTGCTACAAAGAAAGAATTAGGATCACCAAACTTACAAGACCGTAATGAAATCTGAAAAATTACTCATACGCGGGGTTTCGAGGAAGAAGAAAAATCTACATGGTCAGCACAACGGAAACACACCCACTCATTACGCATGAAAAAATACTGGGACAAAAGGAAGGCTAAAATGTGTTGATTCCGCGTGGTCCTAAGTGAGCCATTCGCATAGAAGAAGAAGAAGATGATGTTGATATCGTAAAATGCCTCAAAATTAAGTTCAGCAAATTTCTTTCACATTAATTTTGTACGAGTTTGCTTTACTTTCAAACTATTTTTTTTATAATCTTTGGTAAATTCATATTCTATTGAAATATTTTTTAATGTATTATCAATGTCTTTTGTGTATATACATTGTGCAGACACTCATACAGTACATCGTTTGGCCTTAAGTGTGGTCGTTTACTTAATAGCTTGGGAGTATATCACTTCAGATGAAGAGGCGGTAGTGTGTGTGAATATGATGGATATCTACCGAAAAACATCGCTGGTTGAATTATTTGGCTACAGACCTTCTGAATTCTTTCTAAAATTATCAACTTACTCGCGTTTATAATAATAAGGATGAATATAAAAATTCTTTACGAAATATATCGTTATAACTCAGCAAATTTTATGTGTAAAATGACGTTTGAATTCGACAACAAATTTGTCAGTTGTTTTAATACGATTTATTTTCTGTAACACAATTGTGAGTGAAGCACTAAACATTATTGTAATTTCTACTAAATTAATCTGGCAAAATATTTAATGAAATTAATTATTATGAAAACGATTGTAAAACTGTAGAAAATAATAATTCATTATACGTTTCATTTTTCATTATTCAAAGGCTTAAAAATGTATAAAGTATAGTATGTGAAAAAGTTTAAAGCATTGATGAAATAATTTCAGAAGGAACCAGTTTACGACAGGTCGTAACGCGAAAATGTTCTTTGAAATACCATTTACGTAAACCACACAAATACATTCCAATCACACAAAAACATCTTTTCAAAATATTTCTTACTTACGATATCTTACTTTAACTTAAAAGTGGAACAGCATGTTTTTCCGAGAACACTTTATTGATCACTTTGTAGAGCGAAAGGAGTGTCACGCTGGAATGTTTGGCCTTGAATTCTTCAGGTCAATAATCATTATAACGACCACTTTCACTCTACATTCCTACTTGTATACACTCGTGCTGTGCTGTTTCTTACACGGTTTTGAAACATTGGCGATTATAACGAATTAGTATTTCATTCCTTTTATAATTGAAGTCATACGAAGTAACTCTAGTATGACGAAGTATCTCTAGTATGACTTCGAAGTCATACGAAGTAACAAGAGCAAAATTCGGGAGCATTTTTCAATGTAGTACAAGTACAACCAAAAATTATCATAATACATATTGTTGGGAGAGAAATACAAGCCAACAATTGCACTATGATAGTGTTTAATAAGAAAACAGAAAAAATATTTTGTGTGGTAATAATTATGAAATTCAATTTGAAACATTCGAGGTATTACCACAGTGTAATGTTTTGCTTCGAGCAACGGCGCACCATGCGCAAGATTGGAGACTTATGATACGTTGTTAGGGTAATAATGAATTATGGTAATACGAGAAACTCGAGATTCAACACACAATTTGAAGCAAAGGAATTGCACAATGAGGACGACTTCAGTAACTGATGAAGAACCGTTATAAAATATGATGCTATGGTTTAAATAAAAAATATAGATATAAAATAATAATAGTGAGTAGAGGTTAATTACAGTGAGTCTCTTTTCTCACAGATGAAGTTCTCAAAAAAAGTATGTGGAACATCTCAAATCATTTAACAATTGTATTCTGTCTTTTGTAAGGAGATCGAGTTTTCGTGCATTGTGTTGTGACAAATGAGTTAATATTTAAATTACTATATTTCAGTCGTGTGCGAATATGGCGATCTAGTGGTGTATAGTGTTCATAAACAATTAACGCGAGATTCCGATTAGGTCATTGGCTCATAACTAATGAAGATAAGGGGCTACGCCAAGACATTCAGCAGGCTAACTTTTACCCTATCCCGGAAATGCAATGTGGTAGATTAGTGAGAAGAGATCTTGGAAATCTGGTTTTCTTTTTGTTGGCTTAATAGAAGAGGAATGACTAAGCTTTAACCAGCCATATAATTGTTGGATCAATGGAGAAAAATACGAATTTAACTATATCGTACTTTACAAAAATACTAGTATAATTTACAGTATTGGTTTTAATACATTGTTTTATTATTATTAGTAAATGCTAAACAAGAAGAATGCTATGAAAGATTCAACGTTTTTTCATTAAAATGCCTAAATTCTGAAGTGAGTTTGCTTTCCAATTGTTTATTAATATTCCTGGTGAGGTACATGAAACGTTTCCTTTTGGTCTATTCGTAATAATCAACACACTAAATCTGGAAGTATTCGGAATAAAATGAGTCAAAATTATTCTTAGACTTTTCGGAAACTACTAATATCGAAACTTTAGTTTCATAAAATATATAATATATTCATATTTTCTTAATACGTCGACAGAATATTAAAAACCTTACACACAAATTTATAAATATAGACAGTATGCACACGAATATATATTTCGTGAAAATATTTCCACAGAAATCGTACAATATAAAATAATTAAAAAATGTGATCATCATGGTGTATATGTTACCGGCAAATAGGAAATTAGGCATTGCAACAATGCCTAAAACCATCATACAAAGTAGGTAATTTCATTTCCATCATTGCCTATGCATTGTTGACAATATCGAAAGGAAAACATTTTTCTTCGGTAGTGTTCAGTGGGTTTTTTGATTCAGCAATGAAGAATAAAAATACGACTAAAAAGGTAATATACAAAAATAATAGCAATATTTATTATTATTGTAGTTTTCAAGAATTAAGGGAAACATTGTAGTACCGCTCGCACTACACTGCGAAAAATCGACATGCATTTGTTTCAACACTTTATCTTCCCACTTTTAAAGTTGGTAGAATGACTAAACAGTTTTTAACTTCTATCTTGTTAATAAGCCAACATCTCTGCTTCCCAATGCCCTCTCCAAAATAATAAAAAGGTGCTATTTTTCTAGTAATACTCGAGAGTTAAAGAAACATCATTTAAGATAAATAGTGGTAAAATATAATGACACATTTTTTTCATGATGAAAACCACAGGAGAATACAATATTCATATGTGATAAAGACAGTCATTATCTTTGATTAAGTAATATTCAAAAATAATAATAAAATTCAGAAAATTTTCAAAATATTAGTTTTTATATTTTGGGATATTCTATACTGGTTTCATTGAGTGACATTTCGAAATTACTTTGGATCATAAAATGATTGACCGAGAATCAAAAGTTGTAAGACTGAATTTTATGCGACGCGTAGAAGAGTTTGAGGAAGATTTCATTCAACTTACGTTGTCATCATCCTACTCACATTCATATGTGAGGTTGGGAATAGTAGTTACATGCTGTAGTGGAAATGTGGCGCAATTTGTAGCAAAATCTGATCTTATATAAATTACCTCACGCATAATGGAAAATTCCAAAGATAAGACAAACAATTCTTTTATTATATGTAATGTTAAATTGACAATGATCTTTAAAAATAAATTTATTGTCAAAAAACAGTACAAACTGCGCATGACCACGTGGAGGACAACAAACTAATTTTACATTATTAAATTTGATATGTTGATGTAAATCCATTTTATAAACTAATGTAAAGTCAAAGACATTCTACTGTTAAAAATAAGAATAAAAATGACAGAAATACCACTATTACAATTTTATACTTATATTACGCTTTGTTTAAGAATATTTGAATGCAACAACTAGGCTTAGATGAAAATAATGTTACATAGAATAAAGAAATAACATCGGTGTCCATACATGGTTGGCACAGCAGTCATTCATAATTTCATGTGAATTACACTATGTTTTAAGATAAAATTACCCACACAAAGTAAGATCTGAAAATCGGGGAAAAGGTTCTACAAATGAACCTGTGATCTCGTATCATTTAAAATTTTGCGAGAAGAATCGTTAAAACTGTTTGACATCGCTGCAGTAGTGTGACAATTAATTACAAAGATTATTTCAAGCACTCCGAACAATTTTAAAAACGACGCTCTAAAACGGTGACGCTCTTGATACGTGACTAGAGTAAGAATTGAATGCTTGCGTCATTCGTTTCGTATTTCCGACAGTTCCAGAAAGGAAGGAGACAGCTCCTAAGGCACCTCTTAACCCAAAGAACCACTTTGTCATAATATTTCGTATATTCCCCTCAGCTATTTTTACTCAGCATGCCTTCTTTTTAATTTCTCATGTCACCTCTTTAAGGACAAGTACATAATAAAAATTGAATAAAAAGCGTAATGTACGTTTCATAATTCATTTAAATTTTAAAGTTTTATTTTCTGATGTACGTATACGTTTTCTTCGATTTCAAATTAACTTCAATATTTTTTCTTTCTTTTTTTTATTATTCAAAAATTAGCTCCACGATAATACGTTATTGAAAGTTAGAAATAAGTAAACAAAAATGAAAGACTTCCGGTGTTTATGTATATGTAGTCCACACTCCGAAAAGACTGGAGCTTTGGTACCGTAGTTTCCGTGAAATTATTTCGTGCCGTGTAATTTCACAATCAGCACACATTGTGGATAGTGGAAATATTGAAAACCACCGATATTGGTGCTGAATATATCATCTTTGGGGTCACTTAAACGAATGCCGACATTCCCAATATTTCATATGTCCACGATTACCCTTCTATGAGAGCCCACTCCTAGGGATAAAAATGTGTCGTTAAGGGTCTCAATGGTATTTAAGCCCACGAGAAGTCAGAAAGATATAATGAAATTTTTTAGCACTGGTGCATTTCCACCAGAAACTAATAATATTAACTAATACTATCAATAGATCTAAAAGGTTTAAAAACGTCAATCTGCCACTAGAGAGCTCTATTCTCACCAAGACATTTCATGACGATAAAATATACATAATTACCTATTCATTACGTGGAAAATCGCCACATAAATTCTGAATGCCAATTTACCAATTTTAATGTAACATTGAGTCAATTATTGATTTGCATCAAATTCTTTAATTTGAACACGAACAATTCAGAAATAATGTATTTGCGCGGGAGTGTTATCCCTCAAGCATCACTCTCTCTTCAGATTTCGTCGAGTCAACATCGGACCATAACTGCGTCCGTCTTGAACACTTTGTGAAGCACGTTGTGCGTGAGATAAAACTATACATTTCCTGGAACCATGTGATGTGACCATCTGGAACTGTCGTGAATATGTTTTTATTGTGATCGTGGAAACAGTGTGATCATATAAACTTTAAATACTATTGATGGATCCACACATCGTCGCTGCCTCATGCATCTTCCAACCGCTTGAGACGCTGTTTGCCAACTGAGCATCAATAAACGTTACAAGAACGTAACTATGAGCTCACTGACCAGTGAAAATCTAACGAACAATCTGATCCTTCATGATCAATTTAACCTGCTTTCATTGACGAATTCAATAACATTTAACTGAACCTTGATGCACATAATCATGAATTCTTTATCTTTAAATGAATGCCATGTGTTTAGTTGTGAGTTTTAGTATTGGATATTTTACATGTATGTCCATCGACTTCCTGTGTGTTTAGGTTAGATTTTTGGTGAGATTATTAGGGAACGTGTTTTTGTGTCATTTCTTTGTAAAACAATTAAAATTTGTATGTCCATTGATTTATTATTTGTTTTTATATAAAATCCTGGTAATCCATGTGGTTCTACAATTTAAAATCTGTTAATTGTTAAAATCAAGATACCTTCCACTCCCATAGCTTCCAGAGTGTTTTCGGGGTATGGCTCATTTGAAATACTTTTAGTTCAAAACGTTATAGTCAAATGCAATAAAGTGTAAAACTCTGATATTATAGTCGCTAAATTTGGGTGTCCAATAATAGATGTACTGTGCATGTGTAAGTCTTTGGCATCTTCATTTCGGCCACATCACGTTTCCCAACCCTAAACTTTGAGGAAAGGTAAATAAGACTCAAAATAGAATCGCGCGGTGTTGACTACAAATATGGACAGTACTCTGACAGAATTTTACTGAAAAGAAATATTTGTAAATGCAATTTTTGAAAATAAGAACAAAACATGTATGATCAATTTATGTTTCCGGGTAACGCCAGGTTTATGTGAACTATAATATCACGAAAATTCACTCAATAAAAGAGTAGTTTTCAACTATTCTAAAATATTTGTCTGAAGCGTAAGGTTACTTCTGAATTGTCGATAACTCAATCCATCGTAAAAGGTTTTCGTGTCTACATCGTGAAATGGAATTGTAATTTCATTAAGCCAACAACCATCTCGAGCAGAAAAGGTCAAAATATCATTAGCCCACCAAATGAAATAAGAAACATTTTCGATCAATGAAACAAATTTAATGAACTTTTGTATAAAGGAAATAATAAATAGGGCTAAAACTTAGGAAATATATTTTTTCTCCTTCATTTACAAAATTTAAAGGAAAAATATAAAACACTGTTTCAATTTTGCTGTAATTTAGACTTGATTTAACTGGGGTATACTATTGTATTTCACAAAATTTCAGTTTGTTATAAGAGTAGTACACACGGACAACTTCTGAAAAAAAAAGTTTAGTCCTTAAAAAACATTATAAAATTGATTTTTTCCTAGGGTATTCTAGATAAAACGGATTTCGTACAACGGGTGAATAAAGCAAGTGCATACTCAGTGTTTAATTTTTTGCCACTTAATAGAAATTTCTACGATATTCCGTTATAATTGGGCTGACAAAAATCTCAATTTCGACGCTTTGCTACCATCTAACATAAAGATAAGCATGGTTTATACTTTTTATATATAGTAAAAAAATTTAGGTGGATATAAAAATTCTTTATAGGATAGAGAGGCGACATGGACGTCGCATCATCTGATTGGGTGACAGTTATTTTGTTGCAGAGAGAAACCAATGTAAACAATAACAAAGGAAAGCCATTTTGATCACGGTACATGTCTGTTAGATGCGCGCTCAGAAGATCCGTCGAACTCCTCCTTGAAATTTTGTTCGCGTTGTCGCCTCTCTACCCTATAAAGAACTCTACTACAATAGATCTCATCACGTAGCCTCCATATAAATTCTCGGTTCATATCAATCGACGCCGAATAGAATAAGTTAAGTTTTGAAATACCTAACTTTTATATCAGTATTCAGGTTCACTTCAAGCATAAATCTCTAATATTACAACTGTATATATAATTTTACAACCAACTACACAATCGGACACATTTTTTACTCAAAATCTGTCAAAGAAGGAAGTGTGTATGAAACTGAGGAAACAATAAAACAGGTCTGAAGAAACTGAGGAAAGACTTTAGATGTTTTTATAACATCCAAACAGAAAAGAAGATCAGATATGTCATAATAGGTTTGAAAATGTATAACAGAGACATATAGTTTCTTTTTTTTTGTTCTAAAGAGGAGTAAACAAATTAAAATCAGACCTGGCGAAGTATTCCATTTACTGGAATTTCTGTAAAAAAAATGTTGCAGTAAAATGATGTTTAAGTCAAACAGCCATATTTCTATGTACCTAAGCTTTTAGATGCATAGCATCAAAAAAATAACATAAATAACAATTCTTGTAATAGCCCTATAATTGAAAATTAAACTCCCAAATTTCATCTTTAAAAAACAAAAACACATCATGTGAGATTTATTATGTAACCGGAATTCTTTTTTACTACGAAATTTGTCACTTTCACAGCTCACTTGACATCATGGGAAATATTACCTCCTAGTTCATTTTATTCCAACCCAAATTTTAGAAGAAGTGGCATTCCTCATAACTTATTCCTAATACTTTTGTACATGCATAATAAAGTTAAAAGTGAAAAAAATGTAATTCGAATCCAAGAAGATCAACATAACTCACTGATATACGCGACTGAATTCTAAAAAAAAAACTTCTTGAAAATCTAAAAGACTTAAGTTATAGAAGATGGTGTCCATATGGAAGACAAACTGTAAGAAGAAGGGAAGCGGATTTAACGGGAGAAAAGGGGAGGATTGGAAGATGGGTGGCACGTCATCAGCACCTGTCGCAACGGGCTTTCACGTAGACAAAAGATGCTGCCACAGACATTCTCAAACCGAAGCAACCAGCCCTCCCCACTGAGAAAATATTCTAGACGAATACTTGCCACGTGCAGTGTATTTTTCTCTTCGATATTGCGCAGGATGGATCTAATGGAGCAGGAGCAGCTGTACTGTAAGATTTCCCCGATAAAGTTTCCGAAAATGGATAGTGTCATAAACAGAACAATATAGCGATATCTTTAAATGTTAGAGACATACATCACCAGATTTGTAAAGATGTATCATTCTCAGTCATTAACTTGTTGTTTACATGAAGGAAATTTCGGAAATATCATTTTTCTCGTCGATGATGTGCAATACTCTACTCACCTCATGAAATTCGATACTCTTGATAATACAAATATTTCCCATCTGGTCCCTTCACTTTCCACACGCTCAGAACTTTTTTATCTCGGAAATTCGAAATTTTTGAGTGCTTCAGGGATTTTCGAATAACCGAGGTTTCTCTGAATTCATTTTTAAAATACTGTTTATACAAATTATCAAACATTCTGAAGAAAGATTTAAATTTTTGTTCGCAAATGTCGTCCCGTATACCGTGGACATCTACATGAGCGTTGTCCAATTGCTTTTTTTTAGGATCATGAGTTATAGTACATTTTACATCAAATGTTTCATCGAACAATGGGGGTTACAACTTTGTGTTATAAATCTACACAGCCCTAACTAATATCTCCTATGAGAGAAAACAGAAAACGGTGTTCGCAATTATTATGATACTAAATAATTAAATTAAATAATATACGGTTCTAGTTGGAATTAATAGAATATTTGATGACAATCAAAGAGTTACGTTACAAATAAATTAATTATCTATTAACTTTTATTCGTTGGGTAACATTCTGGCAAACCCCATCCCGTGCCGGCGACGATAAGTTTGACAGCCCTGATCTACGTCTTGGAAATACAGGATAATGTCAGATCATGTTGTTTGCGAACGGTGTCAAGCGAGTTCAGAGTTCACTCTATTTTCTCCATAACATAGCTTGCGTAACACATTAGATAGTCGCTACTAAACAATGCAATTAACTAAATACTATTATAAAAATTGCAAAAAATAAATAATTTAAATATAAAAAAGAAATTTTTACTATTTGACTTAAACCTTATCCGGCAGCACTCTACACATAAATCAATAAAGACTCAGCATATGTCGTTGGCAAGCTCAATCCACTGATCGGGCACGTCTACCTACTTCCCATGGTTCATGGGCAGAGAGGTCAACTAGTTCATGACAACGTTTTACGTTTAGTTTCCGACATTCTTTTTTATACAATAGTAATATACGTAAAAAATGAGACGTTATGTAGACGAAGGCCAATATTTACTAACCGTTAACGTATTTTTAATGTTTTTCATTCTCGTTAAAAAGGAGAAAATTTCATTTTTATCGTGTTGGAAGTCGGTCTCGTTTAAAAGATTAGCAGATTTTCAAATACTAAAGAAAATAACGATTCAATAATTTTATATTCAATAGTTGATTCATCCTCAGCAGATTCGTTGAGTTGCTACTCTACCCTCGGAAAAGAGAAAACTTGTTGCTTCATACTTTCAATGCTTGGCCTCGAGATTTCAGATCTTTAAAATCACTCAATTTTCTGGACTATTGAAGTAATGTTATGTATACTTAAACTCATGTAACCTAAGAAAAACATAATAATTGGAACGCACTGTATTTATTATCTATTGTAAAGTAAGTAGCAGTAAATTGCTTGTGCAGTTTGTCTAGCTCCGTGGAAAAAGGCAGTTTGTGACTGCTCTTGAAATACATCATTAATTTATTTTATTGTCGGTCTTAACTGGCTTGATATTGGCACAGGGCTTGTACGCAGTGTATAAATTGCTTTCACTTCACAATTGTCCTGTAAAAGAAAATCTATCGCCATACATAAGGGTAATGATAAGCGAAACTCGCGTTATGTTGGCAGTTGTCTCGGATTTCTGTAAACGTAAATCTATCGCCAACATCGGCTATACATTCAATTCACTTTCTCTTCTGGCGCTATTCTGTTCTTTCTGCATCAAGTGTGGAAAGGATAACCAGTATGGATAGATGGACGGTAATAGAGACACACATAATAATAATAATAATAATAATAATAGTGGGTCAAGGTGGTTGGAAAAGGTAGTACCATTGCTTGGGGTTGACTCTGTACTGGTCATCACCACCCCAGGGATAAGCAAACGAGCTTTGCAATAACTTTGACTCTGACGACGCTAAATCCTAGACCGTCCGTGCGTGGTGAAGAGCTACATCCTACAAAAGGTGACCCTGTGGACGCAGGGCGGATCTAGAGTAAACCTCGATAAAAAAATCCCCAATTTCGTGGTGGAAGTTATCGTACCTAGGAAAAAAACTAAGTCGCAAACGAAGCACTCCGGACACCTGGCGATCTCCGGTTTTATGAAACCTTAGAATGACAAGCGGGGCTCTGTTACTCCTGACCTAAGATCCCTGGCTGCTCGTGGGAACACGAAAAGAATAAACAGAAGTCAAAGTGAACTAAGCCAAGTCGCTCAGCCTGTGGCTACCCAGGGAGCGCGTCCCCCATTACAGGGTGGGGTCGAAAATTTAATACCTGATAAATCCTCTCGAAAACAGCCTATGGGAACTGACAATCATAAGGAAGAGACTCAAGATGATTCAGAACCTCAGCCATCGAACAAACCAACTAATAACAGAAACTTAACAAAGAAGCCTTGGGTACTAGAGGAATACCGAGAAATTGTATGGTGCACTAAGTATGGTGGATCGAGGCAAATGAACTCCAATAAACTTGCAAACCAAAGTATATTCATCCTAAAGAATAAGAAATTGACCCAACTTTAACTAGAAGAAATCAAGAAAAATGTCCTTGGGTATATAAAACAGGAGAAAGTTAATTATAATCTACATCAAGTCTCAGAAGAAGAAGAAAAAGAGGAGGAGGAGGTCGAGAAGGACAAACAGACGCCTTTAGAAATAAACTATCTTGACTCCATCACAGAGGGAAAATATCCATCAGTTAACCAGGAGAGAAAAAATTCAGAAAATGAGTGCAGAGAAGAAATATATCTTTTTGAAAATGTATCCAAAACTCTTATCTCAGAACGGAATCAGATACCAAAATTAATTATGAATAAATCCACAGCAGCTGTTGTTGAGCAAGTGAACAGAGAATTGCAAGCTATCCTGGATAACGAAATAATAAAGATAAACGATATCACATCGTTGAACCACATTGTTTATGCGTCTGCAAAAGTAGAAGTAAACAATATGTCTGGAAGACATGAAAATTCCCAGGGTTCCATTATGGAAACTCAGAATAGAGAAGCAGATAGGGAATCTCAGGAAAAATCTATCTCAGGTTGTAGAGATTGAAAAGAACCCAAAGAAATGGACAGTGAAAGCATGGAAAAATTGTCTCAAAAAACACTTATTGAGAAATTGAAATTATCAAGCAAAATATTTCGGCAAAACCCCCTCGGATTCGAAGACATGACTAGCAAAAACAGCAGTTTATTCAAAAAATAAGATTCATAGAAGACCCTAAAGCTTTCTACGGGTCCCTAAAACAAAAGCAACAGGAAACGGAATGCCAGGACAAGAGGAGACCTATGCATTCTGGAATTCCATATGGGGAAATGAAGTCAAACATGAAGAAATGACTTTACCCAAAGCAATAGAGCATGATATGTCGTGGGAAAACGTCACTGTAAATGAAGTAAAGGGTGCCATCAAGAAAACAGTGGACTGGAAGTCACGAGGAATTGACAAGATACACAACTTCTGGTTCAATGCTAGCTTCTCCTCACTACATTCCACAATTGCTAGCTGCTTCAACCAGCTGATTGGAAATCCATGCAGCATACCAGATTGGCTTACTGTAGGAATGATATACTAACTACTGAAGAACGAAGATACAAGAAACACAAAGAACTATCGACCTATTACATCCACCATCTACAAATTACTCACTAGCACAATAGCGCAACGAATTTCAGTCTTCTTGAATGCGGAAAACATAATGGCAGAGGAACAAAAAGGTTTCTGTAAAGGTTCATTTGGATGTAAAGATCAGCTTCTCTTAAGTAAAGCTATCATGGAAGATTGCCACAAAAAATAATCTTAGTGTGGCATGGATTGATTATCAAAAGGCATTTGATAGTGTGCCCCATTCGTGGATACTACAAATCCTCAATCATACCCCCGTAAATAAAATAATAGTCGATTTCCTGAAGGCTACACAAAGTAAATGGCAAACAACGCTCACAACGAGAGACCAAAAAACGACATAGGAAGATTGAGGATTGAAAGAAGAATTTTTCAAGGAGACTCTTTATCACCACTCCTTTCTGATAAAGTGTCTTATTCCTCTGAGTTGGCGTTTACAACATGTGCAAAGTAGATACCGAATGGTAGGACAAAAAGAACGAGTGTCACACTTACTGTACATGGATGACTTAAAGATATTTTCTAGTAATGAATAAGAATTTCGAAAACAACTAGCAGTAGTGGCTGAATTCAGCAAGAAGATAAGTATGAAATTTGGCTTAGGAAAGTGCGCAAAAGTTTCTTTAGTCCGAGGGAAGGTTGTTAAGAAAGACAGTATTAATGTTTTAAGTCAAGATGAGACCAGAAGTTTAGAACCAGGTATTTGCTATAAATATTTAGGAATCGACGAACGAGGAGGTATTCAACATGCTACCATGAAAGAGAAAGTGAGGAGAGAGTACGTAAGAGAGTCCAAGAAGTGTTACGGAATGAATTAACATCAAAGAATAAAATATAGGCCATTAACACCTTGGCTGTTCTAGTAGTAAGATACAGCATGGTAATACTCGATTGATCCGTGAATGATTTCAAACGAATGAACAGGAAAACCCGAAAACTCCTCACTATGTATAAGATGATGCATCCTCGAGCGGATGTGGATCGATTGTACGTTCGAAGAAAAGATGGAGGGAGAGGCCTAACCCATCTTGAAAATACATTCAAGATCACGGTCATGGGACTGGGACTGTACTTGAAAGGAAAACCACATTCCAACTACATGAAAATCGTCGAAAAATGTAACGAAAAGCAAATCCTTATCTAAACTAGGACAAACGCATCAAGAAGAAATTTTCGGCAATGAAAACTCACAGAACCGAAAAACGGCTACTACACTAGCCAAAGAACTGTTCAATCAACAACTCAAGCACACATGGCAAAAAAAGAATCTTCATGGCCAATTTACCAAAAGGATTACCGCTGAAGATGTTAATGAAGGAGCCTCATTTTCATGGCTAAGAAATGGTAACCTGGAAGGAGAAACGGAAGCTTTGGTTACTGCTATTCAGGACCAATCAAAAAGAACCAGGAACTACGAAAAAATATATATTACATCAGGACACTGATGGTCTATGCCGACTACGTCGAGAGAAGCAAGAAACAATCGACCATCTAGTTTCAGGATGCCCCATTTTGGCTAAGAATGAGTATTTAGTAAGGCATAACAGAGTTTGTTCATATATACATTGGTATATATGTAAAGCTTTCGGATTCACTGTGAAAGAAAACTTGTATGAACACGAACCTAGTTCTGTAAACTCCAATGAGAAAGCCACTATCATTTATGACCAACCAATATATACCGATAGGACAATCAATGCAAATAGGCCTGACATTGTTCTGAGGGATAAGGAGAGTAAGGAGTGTCTTCTTATTGATGTTTCTGTTCCCAACGACATGAACGTTGTGAGCAAGGAGGCAGAAGAACTGCTCAAATTTAAAGACCTGACTACTGAATGCCAAAGAATGTGAGGAATGAAGATTATCTGCTCCATTATTATCGGAACCACGGAAACAGAGAACAAATATATAGAGGACAATCTGCAGAAAATTCCTGAAAAGACCTATCTATCTGAGGTCCAAAAAATTGCCATTCTGGGGACCGCTCTTATTATCCGGAAAGTATGCTCCTATGAATTTCTCTAGGAGACGCAACCTAAGGGAAGTGGAACTTCCTTGAACACGATCCGAAAGACTTAACAGCTATGCTGAGAAATAAGTCCAAAACCATAATAATCATAATAATACTAATAATTTTACCCAAGTATATTTACATTATTGCAATCTACAATATAGATAGAAAGTTTGTATCTTTAGAAAACTGATAATGATTAGACACTTGCCGAGTCTGTCGGTGCCATTTTTTCTATTAGTATTTGTTGAGAAATAATAAGACTTAAGGATTATAATCAATATTCTTTTTTTATGATATGTACACATTATACTAAGAAAAGTGAATTATTTGAAATGTCTGTTGCATGTAAATAGGCAAAAGTAATGGCTAAAATTATTTGAAATTTCAAAGGACTCTTCTTTAGAGTTATTGCTACAAAAAAGAACAAAGTATAGGTAATATTGATTAATTATAGGAGCAGAAAAACAATTAAAATTGGCAGCTCATGAGGAGATGTGAATCTTCACTCGCATGACTGTGAAGCTTACTAATGTGTCCGCCAGAGTTAGATTGCAATACTAGAGGCGGAAGATCCACTGAACGTTTAATCTACCAATCGTAGCAAAATTATAGAAAGTCTTTGAAGAACAAATACATAACCTATTTTATTTTCAAGTGCATAACGTAAAAGTGAAATGAAATCCAAATAATTCAGAAGTCTTATCTACGCGCTTTTTTTAATTAAGCATTCTGTGTTACGTATATTTTCATCCTGTCTGGATTTTAAAATAGTTCGTAAGTACGTGTATTTTTGTAGGTTTTCTTAGTGGTATTTAATTTAATAACACGAAAATAGGGAAAAAAGGAAACTAACAAATGAGTTATATTATGTAATAACCACAGTCAACGCTGGGAAAAATGAGCTAAAAAATACAGATATGTTGACACATGTTTTAATACCCATTGAAGGATGAAATATTTCTATTCTCAGTACCACTGTTTCTTTGAATGTAGATGTAATTTTTTATTTTCTTGTTTGTTATTTTATTAGTGAATTGTTTTAAAATATTTTTATTATCCGATAATTATTTTTTCAAGTTTATTTTCAAATCCCGGGCAATACCGGGTAGTTCTGCTAGTAATGAATAATTGTCTTGTTCTCCAATCAAAGGCAGCGATGACCAGTGATGAAATGAATTGTCATAAATTGAAAACAAAATTGTCGTAAATGAACGAGACGTATGTCGCACATTGGAAAGAAATATATGAACAGAAATTAAATTATTTTATGATTTCATACATGTCATAAATTGTAGTGTGTAATCATAACGTAAAAGAACAATTTATTTACTAGCTATGAATATGAAAATGAGGGTTCTGATAGTTCAAGTCTGACTATTTTAGAGCTTACTACTTCGATACCGCACTCTTTACATTGAGATTTGGAAAAAAGAGATGTTCAAATCCTATACTTTTTAATTTGTAACTCAGAATACTGATAAATCTGTTATGTACACTGTCAACTCATATTTTAGCGAATTAATGATGTGAGGAAACAAAACAATATTTCTTGTACCTTTTTTTTATCTTCACCCCCTACAGAAAGAAACACTTCCTAACGGATACTAACACTTCTTCTAAAGATGACACGAAATAATTATGACTACTTGCACTTTTCTCGTCCTCCACAGCTTCATATCTGAGGACAAAACTCATCACTTAAAAGAAACCACAGTGCTTCCCCTTGTTGTTTCACACCATCCATCATGAAAGGCCATAGAGTGGTTCAGCTCTCTGCGTTTCTCCACGCCATTGGCCCTTCACAACTGCTACATTGGGAGAGAAGTGACAGTATTTATTGTCCCTGAACCTCCTTTCCATGTTCGGATGGTATACTTTATACTTTTTCGCAAAAGAAAAGTAATTAAAATAATCCAAGATTCTTATATTTCATGCACTCTTGTAAGTACACTAAGCCTTTTTTCAACACCGTTGTGACTGCTAATTTCAGTCATTGTCAGGTTAGTTTACATAAATAAACAAATCATCTTCACAACATAAAATAAGCAGCAAAGAAACTATACGTACATAAAAACAATTCTGTATAAAAATAATTAATAAAGAAACAAACCTTCAAAGCAGAATATTTAACAAAAACAATTATAAGTTTCAGACAACCTGTGATATTTCAATATTTATATAATAGTAGACGAAAATAATGTCAATCCAAAACTATGACCATAAAATTTTGAAGAGTCCCCATATTTTAGACTCCTGAACCAAAAAATTAAATTGTCACAATTCCACATACGCGTTTGGTTGGTAATGTTGGTAGTTATTTCATCACACAGTGGTGATATTATATTAAATATCGTAATATATTTCGATGACGCAAAATTCAATCTTTTCGGTAAATTATAAAAATGCCATATATTCTAAGCTTTCTTTCTTCATTACACATTTTCTGTTTACAATTGAATAGAGATGATACATTTTTGTTTGTTTGGGACTTAACTGTAAGAGCTGAAGTATTGGCGGTATATTATATACATTCTAAGACTTTCTAATATTCTCTCACTTCATAAATTAATAGCTCCATAAAATATTTTTTTAAATATATTTCTTTGCTAATTTTCTAATAAATAATTTAATAATAACCGATTCTTTTTTCAATTAATTTTTCTTATTTATTATACTTTAGTTTGTTTTAACATATAATAGAATGTACGATGATTTATTTATATAATAGTGTTTAAATTTTAAATAACTGTACTCAATTTGCACCTACATGACTGTCGTGCATATCAGTTCCATTATTGGCCGTTATAATATTAAGTCGAATAGTCGTACTAACATTTAAAAAGGGAATTTGAATTTTGGACTGGGATAAACGTAAAATATTAAGCTGTGGAAATAAACGAAAACTACAAATTGTTCAAGGAAATGCTGAAGTAGGTTTTCATTATACGTTGGTACCGTAATGTTACGTAGTTCACTGAAAAAATATTATGAAAATACAGTTAAATTATCATCGTGTAGATTTTTGAGGCACGTACAGCTAATGCCTATTTTCATTTTTCTGAGCACGCAATGCGATTGTTCTGTTGGCCAGCCTGTTTTTTCGTTTATCATGCATGGTTTGATTTCCAAATGTTTTATCAACTGAATACTACATCAATTACTACAACAAGATTTCAATGGATATTCAAGAACGAAAATATTATTTACGTAAAACATTCTGTACTTGACGCGAGGTAGCCGCGTGAATTCTGTTAGAGTTGCAATAAGATGTATGTTGGTGTAGGTAGGGCTAGTTGCTTGTTCATTACTCATAACCAGTGATAGCATGCCAGTACGCACAAGAGGAATATAAAACCGGGGCGTGCTCCAATCACTTGTTAAGTTAAGCGCAGCATTATTACGATTTAGGTCAAGGGTTGACGCTTTAAGGGTAAATGCATTCCGAACCTCATGTGGATATCAAGCGTCACAAATCACGAGGGTCGAGCTCTCATCAACACGGTAAAGTCTTAGAAAGAATCGTCAAAGGTACTTCCTACTCACATAATTTTCCCAACATTTATTTATTTGTATTTCATGATTGGATTTCACGCAAATGGTGTGTAAGAGAGAAAAACTAATGATCCATTGATTTTTGTGTACGAATTTACTGAGTCTACTATCATAGAAGTATAATAGAAGTATAGTGAGGATAGTATAACATAAAATTAAGGTAGGTAACAATACAAATAAAAAATATTGCTGATAACGACAAATTTGTACAAGAATTTGCTATTTTCCTTGCAAAAAAGTTAGGAAAATAGATGAGTATATAGAAAACATTCCTCATGAAATAAGCCAACACTATGAAGCTCATCTGTGCCCGACGGTACCTCGTGGCTCGTAAGTTCACGAAGGGACCGAAGTATTATTTCATTTATGGTGGCGACTGAGAGAACTATTAACACCTCGACGCGACGATTCCCGAACAGCTAAGACTCCTATAACGTAACTTCAAATATAACTATACTCGCACAGAAATGCGAAAATTATTAAATGTGATTTCAAAAGAAAAGTACATGAGGACTTTTATAAAATCAACATCAGAAGTGAGAAACATGAACAGGAAATGACCAGGGACCATTGTATGGGCGTAAGATGGGCTTGAAGGTGGTTGAAGTGGTTTAAAAGGGTGATTTTCACGGTACAATGAAATACAGCCGTTTCCAACTCTCGTGACACAAAAGAACATAGCATATTGAGTGCTCTGACTGCAGCGTTATCAAAATTGATCTCGAAATTCCATTATCGCTGTTTTCTTCTCGGTTGAGCACTTCGGGATCAGTAGTTAAGACGCGTCAACATTGTCGTGCAACACTGTAATGTAACCGCTCCGAACG
Source organism: Laupala kohalensis (assembly GCA_002313205.1). Taxonomy (NCBI): domain Eukaryota; kingdom Metazoa; phylum Arthropoda; class Insecta; order Orthoptera; family Trigonidiidae; genus Laupala; species Laupala kohalensis. Next base: position 116,283 of record NNCF01135601.1, on the reverse strand, counting down.
AGCACGAACATGCTGTGTGGATATAGAAGCGAACGAGAACGCTCACGAAGAACAAGGATCAACTGAGCCACCCCATCGCTTGTCTTGTAATGCTGGCACTTCACGGCGTTGCGGTAGGGTATTCGCTGTATTTGGCAACGTATTTGACGGGTTCACAAACATGCCGTCCACACATGGACTGAAGAAGCAAGTAACTCAATCATGCCAAATATGTTTGCGTGTACGAACCAAAGATGAACGTGTTGACTGCGGGAGGAGCACATATTTTCTTTAATTCCTGTTATTAATACATGATGCAAAAATATGGAATTACATAAATACTATGGCAAACAAGGCGCAGGTGGATGTTAACAATTCATATGCTTAAATGCGAGGATTCATTTGATATTATTCAAGAAATCCGTTATTCCAATCCATAGAAATGTTTTCCATTATATAAACCTTCATTCAAGGAATTAAATATCTTAACACTTCCCTGCATTTATATCTATGAAACGGTCGTGTTTGTTAAGACCGAATTACTGAAGTGCCACCCTTTCTTTATACGAAACAGTCTCGTTCACGAACACTA
>NNCF01135601.1:90030-115354 GCA_002313205.1 Laupala kohalensis | reverse complement strand
TTTGCTTAAAATTACAAACATATTGACATTTAATTAGTATTATAACTCGCTGCTAACTTTTTATCTTATTTAGGAATTTTTGCTGAATTTTTTGAATCCGCCTCTGCCTTAGGGCCCTTGATCGGAATTGATGGGATAGTCCCTTGCTTGATTCCGGAGAGTAAATTAGTTTTTTTCCTCCACTTGGTCATACGCTGTTTGTACTGTTTTTTGACAATAAATTTATTATATATATTTATTTATTAAAAAAATTATGGAATAAAACAAGTCAAAAGTATAGGTTAGAGAACTAGAATATTAATTAGTTTCGATCGCGCGCGTTCGAGTAAGCGAAACACGGCTACCCGAGTGTGGACGGTTCACGCGAATATATGCGTGAATATATTGAGTCCTTTGGTGTACGAGGTCGGATACGAGTGTTCGCGTATTAGTCACAATAGAGGAAATACAGCTAATACTAAACTTGGCGTATACACAAATGCCCAACACCTGTTGCAATGCGGCGCGGCGCGGCGCGGCGCGGGAAGAAGAAGGTCATCTTGAACTATTGGTCAATGTAGACAGACTGCAATGCGGCGCGGTACGATGCGACCAGAATTGCAACCATCGAGTTTGTGCTTATGATGCGAATTGATACAACTTGTGTCGGACGATGAGCTACTTACTGACAATATTTGCTGGATATGTTTGAAATGAAAGAATCTTTACACAAATATGTTATATATAATTACTTGTTATTAGTTTATTAATATAATACCATGAAATGCATTCATTATTATACCTGTCATTACAGTAACCATAAAAGTTAGATATAATATTAACGTTACGACGAGCTTCGCTCGTAGAGTGGTAGGTTTTCGCCAATTTGCGTTGCTGCTCGGTGTCTGGAAGCGACTTAATATTCGGAGAAGGGACAGCTTCGCGCACATGAGTGGATTCGTTCTTGGTTCATTGGTGCGTTCCACTTCGAGTTACAATGTAAAATTACATTCACAACTAGTTCTTATAATGCGTTTATCTATTCAACGCAAGAACAGTCCTTTCAGGAACGAAACCTACTGTAAATGTGCGCAGCCAAAGTTGTGAGGGCAGATGTCACCCATTGACCGTCAATGGGCCACTGCTTATTCAGTTTTGTCTTCTGGAAGAACAACTCACGTGTGCTTATTATATTAAGTTGTTATACCGACAATGAATTAAATCTTTCAAAGGTATAAAATTGCACTAATACATGCAATAAGATATACCGATATCTATTTTAACTTCTAAAATACAGCTTACCAGATATTTATTCAATACATAGACAATGAAATACATTACCTCGTATGAGTAAAGAATTTATATAAATTTTTAATTATTTCATCGTGGTCACCAGACATGCTGAAAAGGTTTTATTTTGTTCCAAGTTTCCTTTTAGCCTGACGTTGCTAACTACGGTATGGGCGCACAGGCTATGATCTGGTCATTCTTATGAAGGGAGTTCACAGTTAATTTTTCTTTCCTCATGATTAAATTTTCTGTAACAAACTAGTAACTGTTACTCACAACATTAATATGCAAGGTGATTGAAATACAAAGATAATTAGATATTTGAATCTTTTCACCAACATTACCCTTACCTTGAAGTGTTTAATAACAGAACAAATAAAAGGTAACTCGGATCCGTGAGCCAGTGTCGTGTGTCATAAACGATAAATTCCTATCATAAAAACCGGATTACAGCAAACGAGGACACCGATGCATGGAAACCTCCAATACTTGCGGGCCGAAAGGCTCAGATCCCATAAGGTAAGGAAAATTTGGTGGTTCTCACAAGCAGGTATTATTATTAAATCTTAAGATTCACAAAAAGTAGTAGCTATTCTCGGAAAATACTGTATCAAAAAAATAATGTATTTATCTCATTATTTCATTACGCATTTAAACCATTATCATGTATCATTTTACGACATTTTTCCTTGAAATAAATTAATTTTTTTTTGTGAAATTACACCAGAAGTGATGTAATGAAAAGATAGTGTGAAACTACTAATTGTGTGTTTATTTATATTCCAAATTTGAAACATATTTTGAGTCAGTCAAATGTAAATGTCCATATTATATATTATGCAGTAAATCGTTTCGTATACTACTTAAGTCGAAGAAAAAAGCTTATTCATAGTATTTTGCATGTTTAGTGTATGACCGTTATATTTGATATGATGCGTTTTACGGGATGCTTTCATCCTGCAAAAATATAATTTTCTTATATCCAATTGTCACCTTTTGACTGAAGTCAGAACACAGAACTTTAAAAAATCAGCAACAGAGTCATACCTAACATTGTTCTCCGTTAATTAATCATCGTACGTGGTAAAAATTGCATGTTAAGAAACACACTTGACTCGACGGGTAATGACGTAGTTTGTTTTCAACGGGCTATCGGCGATCAATATTTGGACTAATGTATCATGTATGGAACCTATTTGTGTAAAACAGTTTTGTAGTCTATCTCCATGTAAAGTCGTTACTATTAATGAAATATAGATGAGATTTACCTGAAGGTTGTTGCGAGTTTCGATACCTTTGAAAACTTAGGTTGTTGTCTCCCTCGAGAAGAACTAATGCTGTAGAGAATATACTTAGAATTAGTTGGAAAATGACTGTATTCTACTTCACACTTTCCAACCAGGAATTTGTATATTAAAGGTCGACGTAAATTTTTGTAATTTAATTAGATAATAATGGTATACGTAATTAAACACTATACTCAGAATAATCTATAGTTCGATAATAACTTGTACATGTAAATTTACAAACATATTTGCGTTAAATTACAAACATATTGACATTATATATGTATTATAACTCGCAGCTAACTTTTTATCTTATCTAGGAACTTTTGCTGAAATTTTTGAATCCGCCTCTGCCTTAGGGCCCTTGATCGGAATTGATGGGATGGTCCCTTTCTTGCTTCCGGAGAGTAAATTAGTTTATTGTCCTCCATGTGGTCATACGCAGTTTGTACTGTTTTTTTGACAATAAATTTAAATTTATTATTATTATTATTATTATTATTATTGAATTAGTGTTCAAATTATCGATTTAAACTTCCTCTTTGAGACCTAAATTTAATTATATTTTTATATTATTTCGTGTTTTGTTTGTTTCATTGTTTTGTTGTTGTTAAATATTATATGGTTACATTCATGAAATACTACTAGGTTACTGTAATATTTATGTACTATCCGCCGATGAAGTTATAAACCAGCCTGAGTAACGTCGTAAAAGTTGATAATTTTATAACATAATAATGAGAGACTTTAACTGCACAATTAATCTTCAAATGCTCATAACAAAAATATTATGTGTTATAAATGTCGTCACTCAATTTGACATTTGTTAACGGATATAACATTTGAAGATTCGTCATTATCGACGTGAGAATCGGAGCTAATATCTTGGAATTGCTTTTAACACGTGAGGAAGGATGTCTTCTTCATGCTCCCCTTCAGCCACTGTTTAGTCGCTGCAAGAAGATGCAGCAATCCATTTCCCCTCACGCGGAGTGAGATTTCAACTCAAGGGGAGGACTTCCGTTTTGGTTTTGCTCTTCGCAAGAAGTCCAAGTTTTGTTTTGCGCAGTCGAAGTCATTTCACGAGCTACATCTCAATTTCTAGAACGCTCTCTACCATCAAGAACTACAACTAGTAATTTACTCCATTTTACCTTTTTTTGCACGTATTATATACCTTCTCCAGTATTTACTTATTACATCTTGCGGTGGTAAATATGATAAAAACGTAACAGAATAGACCAGAAAATCAATCAAATGAATGAAAAAAAATAGAACTTGTCAAATATCAGAAAAACTCTCAATGATTTGTTTATGTTTTAAGGAGATATATACTTCTCCTGTTTAAGAATACATTGATTTTAAGAGATAATTAAAATTCATCAGTGATGTTCCACTAATTACTTGATAGGTCAAAAAAAATAAGTTCATCATTTTTTCTAGAAATTTAAACCGTGACACTAAAACTGAAATGTGAATAAATTTAAAATTAAGTGATACCATTCGAAATATTATTTGCAAAGATATTGAAGGTAAAATATAATCGTCTACAATTATAATAGTTCTTTCAAATAGAATAAAACAAGAAGTAAAAAATGAATAAATGAAAAAACAAGCAAATTAATTTATTAATAAGAAAAGTAGACTTGTATTTTGTGTTTATATGGACAGGTGAATTGAAATACTAATCCAGTTGATGTTTTCCTGTCCAAAAATCTGTTGAAGTCGGGATTTAATTAGGTGTTTGAGACCTAACTGGATGGCAGATAAAATTTTTACGTATGTGTTCGCATTTCCAAGATGATAATATTGAGAATATTACCCTAAGGAACACATACTACCGGTCATTCCATTGTGACGAAACCCCCAAAATTGTCTAACATTGAATTCAATGATTAAACGAAACCTGAAGTTAAAAAGTAGCTGAATTAAGTCGTTTTAAAATGTTTTCATGATTCATTTCACTTCAAAAAATCTTCATTAATAGTTATAATTCAAAGAAACTTTACTTTTTCTATATGAATAGATACTGAAACCGGAAAAAGAGGTCTTCGAAATCATAATGTTTAAGGCCTTTGCTCTCGATGATATCCCAAGGGTCAAGGGTTCTTCTTCATTATCAAACATGGGAGAGATTTTATTCACACATACTCGTAGAAAAAACGTATATCATCGCCCCTATAGGGAATTTACTGTGATTCGGCGAATCAGAGAGTAAAAAGGTTCATTTTTAATTAGCATAATGATAACATAATGTAACCTATTCTCTGTCGCATTGAATACTCTGTCAATAACTGTGTAATATCTTATCCTTGACCTTATCGATTATATACAGTTTCCTTAGCTCTGTGTACTCCCCTAGCTTTAAAGCTCAACCTCGGAGAGATGTCTGTCATCTTGTCATTAATCTTCTGCAATACCGGTTAGTTTCAATTTTGTTGTTGTTTCCCCAAAGACATTCGATAAATACAGATCAGAGCGTCGCCAGGAGAATTCACCGTCTCCACTTTCGACGTCACCATCTGAAGACTCGATGTAACCCGCTTCGAACCACCAGATTCCTACCCCTCTCCTCACCCCAACACAGCTGCAACCACCAACTAAGATATGCACAAAGAGCCCCTGTGATGTATATTTAATTTCATCCGTCCGGAAACCCACACGGGTTTCGCAACGTGCTTCTACCTACATTCTGCAACCTCGAACCCAGGTGACCTTAAACTGCAACCCCTTCCTCAAGCAGTTCCGCACTGATCAGTTTTACGTATACGGGAATTCGCGGTGGCGATCTACGTACGCTATGTATATTTACGCAGCACAAACTCCGTAGCAACGTGGAGGTGTTTAAGGAAAACTTGAATTAGTTTTAGCAATCTCCATAATGGTAGCCGCGTAGCTGTTCCGAGATGCTCCGGTCGCCGCAAAGCGTCGCGCGCGCGTCTGTTTTCAGGCGGCGTCGCGTCGCCGACACTCCCATGAGGAAGGAGGGGTGAGGGAAGAGGGTTGAAGCCACGACCACCATCGTCGCCGCGAGTCTCCGTGAAATGAATAATTCACCTGCACTCTGCATCCCTTTGCTTAACCAACTCGAATTTTCTCGTAGTGTGTGTGAATACGAGTTGACGAGGTAGATGCGGAAATAAACTCGGCCGACGGACAGACAGTGTTTACCAAGAAACTGATAATTCAATACTCAACGACGTGGAATAAAAATAAATCTTGTTTTGTACGATTTTTATTTCGTTTTGTCGCCATCTAAGGGTAAATTCGATGTATGAGGGAAATAAAGTGTTTTTTCGTGGGGTGCTTTGATCATAATAAGCAACGCAGAGCAGCAGTTCAATACCTTCTTTTTCGTCGTTCAATACGTCAAATACTTACCAAACAATAAAATAACTGAAAAGTAATATTTTAATTTTATTTCATAGATATGTTTTCTTTTGGTTTGATTTCATCTGCGTTCTACGTGGTCAAGAAAAATTTAATTAAATTCTATTGTTCTTCCATGAGACGATCTCATAATAATTTAAAAATTGAAAATGTAGGGCATTTTATGGTTACGACGAATCATAACGACCCACGAAGATATAAAAGAATCCATAAAAACTTGTAATAGAAAAATTCGTGAAAAACAAACATTCAGGGTCATAAAACGTCTTGAGCTGAGTAGCAAAAATCAACGTTCAGTTTTATGGGATTCACTACCACAATGGGGAGCATATTTATGTTTGCTTTTAGAAGCGCTCCTCAACTATATCCTAACACTCTACAAATATTTTGCTTCAATGAGGTGTCAATATAAATGATATTATTTACCAACACCCAACCACCGATAAAAAAAAAATTGAATGTGGTTTGTCAAATATGTGACACCCATTCATTAAATACCACCAATTACTCTTATAATACGGTTCGTCCTACAGGAATACAGCATTTGAACGCGGTCCTTTAATCAATTTGAACGTAATTTACGGTACTCATCCACTATTTAATACGCTTTCGCTCCGCGTCACAATATAAATTACTTCTGTTTGCTATTTCTGCCCAAAATGATTTCCATTTCCATCAATTGCACAAGCGAAATAATTGTCAATACCGGAAATGAACCAGTTAAATATTGGAGTTTAACATAAAATTATGAAGCGCAGGATCGTTTTGTTTTATTAGTGGTAAATCAAATTCGGAAAATAAATTACTTTCCATTCTTCTCATGGTTTTTATAAACAACGCAAAATGTTCGACGACAATAATTATTGTTTTGTGGGTAGGAGCAAACATTTGCTTGAGTAGGAAAGTGTTCAAACCGAACTGACTTACTACACGAGCATTGAAAAAGAGAGAGAAATGCAAAGAGCCGTGCTAGAGCCATTTTTTGCTTTCATACAAGAACGTGGACATTATTGCATAATAACATAGCGTAGTGGTCATTTAGAATTTACTTTGTTCATAAACATATTGCTAAGTGAAACCTGAATGTCCGAAGGTGTAATATAATTCAAGAGTTATTGTGACGCCTATATATCCATTCTAAAAATGCATGTTACAAATCTCTAAGACAATACAATATGATCATAATATGATTTGGTGGTGAAAGGATTATTATTATTATTATTATTATTATTATTATTATTATTATTATTATTATTTCGATGTAATGGTATTCACTTCATGAGTCTAAAGGTGTTTTAGCTGGTCGAAATTTCTAATCCCAGATTGCTAACCGCTCTCTAAACGATAAGATGCACTTCCTTAAAATGTAGACTGTGTCAAAACGAGCGATCTCTTGTATTTCCCATTCTCTAGGTTTACATTGAATGGAATTTACAGATAGTGCACCGATGAGGGGGTTAATATTTGTTTTTACCTCCCACATCCTACTTATTTCGATAGCGAAATCTTTATATTACAGCAAACTTTCTGTTTCTTTCCGTGCTAAATTTTTATATTTGGAACTGCCACATCAATCAGCAAATAGGTTCGGTTTTTCGGGTCCTTTATGATATCCAGTTTATTGGCAGGGATTCATCTATAGATATGGATTTGGTAATTGAACAGTATCGTGATTTCCTCTGCCTTGGCTCTGTTGATCTGGCAAATCTAAATTTCTGCACGTCTTACGGTGAATGTAATTACACACTGTCATGTCTCTTTACGTATTCATGCTTTTCTAGCTGAGGGCTTCCAGGAAATATGTGATCAATTATTATTATTATTGTCAGCAATAGAAATATTCCTTGTACATATTATTTGATTTCTTTCCCTTGGGGAACTTTACAGTGAAAATATATTCTTGTTGGTTTGAACAATTTCAAAATATTCACCACAAGCATTTATAAATCAATAAATCTAGAGATACTGAGGGAAAATCATAAATTTAAAGACCGAGAGACCTGAAATAACTTGAATCTAGGCTCTGTGTGTGGATCTGGCGGAAAGCACAAAGGGGTACGCGGTTCATCTTTACAGAGATGGGGATATTTTATCTTACTTTTATAATTCGCACTCTTATTATACGAGCAACAATTGTAAGTTTAAATAGGCTATCTCGTACACATAAGGTGGGATTTTTCCGGGTCTTGATATAGGGAGGGTTTTTAATGACAGAAATCGAATGGCATAAGTGTCGATCTTGTGAAAATTTGTTTTCCAAAATTATTATAGAAGCAACTATTGATCATTTAAATCGGCTATCTCGTACAAGTTAGAAAGACAAATATATAACAATTATTATATTTATTATATTGTAACATAAAATTCATTAAATTAATCCATCAAAAATAGTTATCAAAAATACTTATAAATACATTTATTATTATTTTCTTAAAATTAGTTTTATAATGAATAAATCTGGGCGTAGCACGGTCCTCTGATATTTCAATATTAACTGAGAATCTGGGAATTTGTTCGCATCAATTTTTGAATTTTGCACAAATGTTCCTTCTTAAATTCGCATTAATATGTACTAAAATGTTGTTCATTAATGATGGTTGCTTGGGAGTATTCGTGAACATATTTCATAAGTATTCTTATTCCATTTTTAATTGCTGTTTTGAAGGTAAGGTGTTAGTTTTCTTCAATTTTACTTATGAGAAGCAATTCTATTATCACAGCTAGCCACTAAATTTTATAAAACTATGTCGAATGGTTTTGAAGCCACATGCCAGAAACCTCCAGAACAGAATTTCTGGTACTAATTTGTTTTACCGTGGACAAATACAATAAGTTGCAGTTCATCTTGAAAAACAACACGGTATATATTTTTTAATTTTTCTGTACTCAGTCCAAAAAATGTGAGAATGATAAAGAAACATTATTTCGCAAAATTCAAGAATTAGCGTAATGTTGTAGAAAAGTACTTTTTTAGACATAAACAGCTTTATTAGTAAAAAATAATTCAACCTTATTTGACAAGATTAAGTTGGACGATTGCACGGCAAATTTTGGTTTTATTCGTCAACAATCCGCGAATTCCTAAAAAAAGATTATCGCATACTGTTATATCACATACGCGTAATAGCCTTCGTTAAGAGGGTTTCCGGAAATTCACTGCAGTCGATAAAAACATCTTATAAATACCGAGTAACAAAGAAACGGAAGTATGGGAGGAGGGCAGGATCCATCCCGAAATGTATTATTAGTTATAGCGAAAGTACGTAATCTCGGTAAAGTTATTAATTTAAAATTAATTTATTAAAAATAACTATTAAAGAGTTGAACAAGTCTGGTTATTTTAAGGACAAATAACTTGGAATTAGCAGTAATATTTTTTTTAAGAGCCGTCCCTTTTATCATACATTCCTGGCCATTGTAGATGGGTAACACACAAATAGAAAATACTTCGGTCAGCCAATCTCAGGACCATACTGCCCATACAGCAGACATGACCTCACTTTACGTCTACGCTGTAAATAGATAATCGAATTCTACACGTATATGTTCAGTCGGATAAGCAATTTTATTCGTGAACTGCCGTTCGTCGTTGTCCGTTGTTAACCGGAGAACAAACGCTCAGAATGAGAATGAATATGATCGTGCGCCAGTAAAATGGCGGCGAGGGCAAATCGTTGGGAGACGAGACACCGAATGAATAATGCTCTTTCGAGTCGTATGGAATAATTGGCGGTCAATGCAAGCGGTGACGAGTGGTTGAATGGGGAGAAGAGGACTGACGGAAGAACTGACTGATTGATGTTGTGAGTGACTTATGCAGCGAATAGACTCACACATGCGAGGTTTGTTTAGTGCCTGGGGAGTAATAAACTTTCTCATAATTAAATTTGATGATTAACTCTCTAAGCTGCTCACTGATGGGTTACCCAATGCATAATACTTAGAAATAAATTTGTAATGAATAATTAATTTTTAAAAAAAGGCAGTTAAAACATGACTTTTTCAATATAGGAGATTTTCAAAGACGATATTTCTGTAGTCGAAAGACTGCAGTCGACGAAAACCTACCCGAAATCCGATCACACTTTACTAGAAGAAATATTTATTGAAATGATCATCGTATTATATCAATACTTATTTAAGACAATTTTAAACTTTCTTCTTCAAGGTCCCTGATTCCCTTACCGATAATTCGCATGCCTTTTCAATGTGAAGATGAACGTTGATGAAGAACGTCCAAAGAACGAAGAGAGCTAAGAACACGGTTGAAAAAAAAAACAAAGAGGTTAAGGCGATAAATATTGTCCACATAAGCTTGAAAAGAAATATATTGGCTGTTTCTGTCCGCACCATTCGAGGACAATATTTCCGTTAATTATTTCGAAGACACAATTGACTGGTTTTCTTTCCTTTTATAACACTTTCAGGTTCTCCTCATCATCCCTCCAGCAATGATGTCCCTTCATTTACAAACTTAAGTTAATATCCTCGTAGTTATTAGTTTCAGTAACATTTAAAAGTTTCCACCAGCAATGGACACGAAATAAATGTCTAATACGCGCTGCATTTTTCGTCGGTTAGCGAATAATAGATGTCTGAATTCGGTTCCCTGTTTTACAAGGTCACATTCGTCCAACAATATTATTTTTTTTAGATGTATAATAGTTATTTACATTAGTTTACTCATAAAATGTTATTGCTTTGATCAATATTTGAATAACTTAATACGAACACGATGAAATTGATGAGCAAAATATCACGGGGAGTTTTTCTGTGGAGACTGAAGGCTGAAACTGCAGGTTCAGACTAGATTCAGAACTCGAACGAGGAAAGTGTGCAACGTACAAAGAAGGATCAGCAAAACTATCGTTCAGGGAAGAAATTAGGCGGCGTAGAGTAAGTTTTAATGCAGTATCAAAGCGGAGAATACCTCTATCCCAAAAGGTTTAAATAATGATTTAATATTTTGATGAAAAATAGTCCAACTTGTAATCGTAAGGTAATTTTATATATTATTAGGATAATAGTAGGTGTAACTTGGAGGTCTGATCTAGCTTCCCTGATCTCTAAATACAATGAAACTACCATATCTGCGCATGATCTTGACGATTAACCTTTGGATGATGGGAGAAAAGTAATGGTAGGTAGGGGGGTATTTGATATCCTAGTTGGCGCTTGAAGGGGAAATGACACAGTAAACTCTCGTGAAAACGAGATATACAAAAATCTGACATATTTGACTTATATTCACTGTTGAAATGCAAAATCTATCATCGAATGGGATGACGAAGTAAGGTTCGTAACAGCATACCCTCGCGCCAAGATCGACGGTCCCAGTTTTCATTGAAGCATATAAATGAAAAACGTTGTATAAGCCAAAAACATGTTTTTACAGGAGCTACGCAAGAAGCTGATTAAAGCACCACGATTACGAAAAATTATGGCAAAATCATCACAGATTACTTGTTTGATGTGCAACTAATGGTGCTATTAAATTAAAATTTTATCCAAATTTAAGGGGTTCTGTTGAAACCATTGTAAGTTCCATATGATTACAGCATGTAGAACGTTAGAAATGTTCCATGTGGTTTCCAAAAGTGCTCCAACTACCAAGAACAGTATCCAAAGTGCACTTCAACCTCGCGACGATCTTTACACCTATGCTATCTTTTGACCGTCATAGCTATTAAACTATCTGTAAAAGAAACTTAGATCGATTATAATAGCATTGGCGTAGCCAAGGAGAGCGTTATTTTTTTAAGAAAAAAATGGCACTTACAACCTTTTTCATTTACATTCCTCAATTCTTTGATGGAATCATTTCCACCATTTGTATAGGTTTTTGTAATGATCAATGTACATCTTATTAAAAAATATAATACCATAAAAAAGAAATTATTTGAGAATAGGGGAATAGAATTAGAATTACGGGTACTAATAGGTGTTCGATGTTCATTATCCTGAGTACTCATTCTGGTTCTCTGCAATACCAATATTAAGTTATATTTTATTTTAATAAAATATAATACCTTACCATAATATTTAGAGCTAATGTAAACGTAGGTGTCCGCGGCCGATGTCTATATAAACAAGAATTATTTTTCAGGGCAATGTCAGAGTAGGACTCTGCAGAGTACGACAGGAACTTAGGTCAGTAAGGCTAACATCGTCCTGAAGATGGTCACATCAGGATGGTCGACATGTTGATAGTTTGTCTATTGAGACACGGTTTGTCCCGGACAAATAAGTTAATGTTTAGAATTTCTTTTAGTTTTTGAAGATAACAATACTTCTACTTTTCCCTGCAAAGCTATTAAATTTTCAATAATAAATTTTCCATTTCGCCTTCTTCTTTAAATCAACTTGTTCCTTTCACCCCTTTCTTCCCGCTCACTACCTTCTCATATACTAATGATATTTACATTCAAAGAAGCATTGTATTTTGTACAGATATCTTAATGGTTGCGTGAGCAAAGAAATGAAGAAACATTAAAGATGAAGAAGGGAAGATGAAAAAGATATGATTGAAATTTCGATTCTTTCTGCTAAACTTATTGGTATCATAATCATATTCAATATACTTCTGTAATTTAGATAAATTAAGTATCATCTTGCAATGATTTACATTTGGAAATATTTAACGTTCATTCCATGTGAGAGTACTTTTAAGTACAATGATTTAATACTTTTTACCTTTTCATCTTATATTTCACTTTTCAGAAAAAGCTTTTCACTTTTCAAAACATCCAAAGATAACGATAAACGAATTCAATGTGAACAACATAAATTGTCATTTCTTGCCGGTTTTTATCATGAAAGAGTCTGAGTTCTAAAATTTGAAGCACAATACTAAGTACTTTAGAAGCGAATGTTTTGCAGAAATATACACATGTTTCGTCAATAAACCCTTCTCAAACAACTCATTTTATAACGTAAAATAACTTCCAATGTTCCATTGATGACTTGCTCCTAAATGAAAGGGTTTAATCCATTAATAATGAAGAAACACTGTTATAACAAACACAATCATTCACTCGCCATTGGTTGAGTTGAGACAAACCACTGCATATTTCAAACATGATTTATATAAGGTTTCACAAAATAACTAATCCTTAAACTAACTTAAATTACACTTGATTTATTTAGACAGCTTATGGATGAAAACTGGATTCTAGCAACCAATTCAATTCCCATGAGACAAAATTAGCGCTACTACCCCATAATCTGTCTTGAGTAAATCAAGTCAAATAACTTAATACTTATCAATTTTCAAGCCATGGTCCGTAATCCTTCAATCTGGGGGCGACAAACAGGGTTCTACCAGAGAATCAATGATAGTGGAAGAGGTCTGGGGGGGGGGGGTGACAGTGGGCGGTGATCAGCTTCAATAATGAGCGGAGCTCAGCAAAATCCATGGATCGTCAGAACCAACCCCCACCCCAACATCTCTTTCTACCCTCTTCACTCTCGCTTGTCTCTTCAATGTAAATCTAAGTCTGCCGCAGTCTCATCTATCATCGTCTTAAAACCACCCGCCTCCCCGATGAATCACCCAACTGCATCGTGGCATGAATGCTAAAAGGAAGCATCGCATTTTCATGCGTCTCCTCCGTGAGTTAACGACGAAGTGATGGCGAACGCGGGGATGTCCCCGGAGTGTCACTGTTGCGGGCTCGGGGAATCCCGCGGAGTGCGGGATAGACTCGTATGCGACAAGCAGGGCTGCCAATTTTTGTCATGTGTGTAATGGTCACGGACATTGCGGTAGGTCAAGAAAATTAAAGTCATTTTTGTGATATCTGACGAAATGAGTATTAATGAAGAAAAAACACGTAAAAAACACGACACCGATTCACACTTTTTGGATGCGATTACTGCATTTATTTCACCGGCAGGGGTGGTCTAGTGGTAGCGTATTTGCTTTCACAATCCTGCGTAGGTTCACAACCTGTTCGGTCGATCTAGATAAGGGTTTTCAGCTGGGGACGATCGACTAGCTGAGTGGAGTACTATACAGTTGAACGAAGTACCGTGTAAGATAGTGTTTAACAATGTTTCTTGCTTTCTGTGTGTATTAATTAACTTCCGATGTATTACTCGTGTCTCTTATGGCTGTTTGTTCGTATAAGTTTAGAGGAGTATCAGTCGTAGTTTGTGTTAAACTTAATTACACGATCTTGTTGAGCAGACACGTTTCAACTATTCAGGAGATAAATTTCGACGGATATTTATTGCAATATAATCGTTGAGTTTCATATATGCATTATCAAAGATAGGCTATTTAATATGTATTCATATTAAAAAGTGTGTAAGAAGGTAAGGATTGTCAAAACTAAAAACTAACTTGTGTTATTTGTTACATAAAAATTCATTAATTGATATCAGTATTTTCATAACTACGTAAATTACTAAATGAGCTTTTGCGAGTTCTTTAGATTTACTATCGGTGAAAGTCTTTTCAATAAAAACGTGCGCATGAGACTTGATTATAGAAAATAATCTGAGATACTAAATAAACTAATTAATTCGTATTGATGTTTTTGAAAACTTAAGTGCTTAATTTACTAATAAGACTATTTGGCTTGTATACACAATGAACTTTGGCATGTCCATTTCAACATGTATATTCGAAATGGAAATCCTATCTCCATAATCTTGTGCATGTATCAGCTGACATGAAACAAGTATTGAGATGGTTGCTGCCAACTGATGTCACGATTTTATATTGTCACTGAAAAACAATGTTTGCATATTTCTATCACATTATTTGTATCACAAAATCTATATACTTCGAAAAATACTTATTTCTTCATGTCATCAAATAAGGAAATATATTTAGAAGAAATTCTCTTACAAATATTATATTGAAATGTGGTAATTTTTAAACCTCCCCTTGTTCGGATAAATCTGAAAACATGACACACTCACTCTGAGAGTGAAAAACTCCTTCTCTTAGGTACATCATTCAGTTCGTTATGTGTTTGAAATATACACACCTCTGTGATGCGTTCAGAAAATATATTTTCGCGATGTACTGACAACGGATTATTCACCGATTGCGGTAAACCACAACAAAAAGGCATAACAGAAGTGGAATATAAAGAGACTACTGTGGACCACAAAATGTATTAATTTAATATAATACCAGCTTTATTTGCAGCTAAATAAAAATATGAAAAGCTAAATAAAAGATTCCAGTGGTATACTAGCCATTTATCATAATAAAACGACAAAATACATTCAGGAGTATAGGAAAAAATAGCGTAAATCTCAGCTATACTGGAATTTATATAGCGTAGGGTAAGAAAGGAAAACGCCCAATAAAAATCTTGGACCCTCTAGTCGACACACAATGCAGTGTGGAATCAAACACGTTAATCAAAATAACAGCCATGTTGGGAACTGAATCGTCCAAGTCAGTAGATTCAGGGCGAGTGCGTTTCCTGGTAGTGGCATGAGCCGATTGCTTGGAAGGATACCCTCGCGATCCTCCAAGATGAATGACGGATAACCGCGGACAGTCAGACACTCGGAGCTCTCCCGCCCGTTTCGTGAACTGAAGCCCCCTATCCCACTTCGTCGCATTGGGCATTGGACGACGACTTCATCCCTCCTAAAACCGCAGAGGCTGTCGTACGTTCGGACTTGGAACTTCGCGAACTTGGAAACGCTGTTTTCTGTATCGGTCGTAGTACTACCCCAATAGAAGATGTCATTGTACGAAGTATTACTCACTACTAGGGGTGGTAAACTATCAATAGTTCTCACTATCGATATTGATCGTTATTTCTGCTGAAAACTATCGATAGTTTCCGATAGTTTCGAAATATTGTGTAATTTACGATCAAATTGATTACGCAGAGTAAAACGAAAGAACACATAGTCAAATCAGGTCCCATTAAGTTAAATTAAGGTTAAATTGACAGCAAACCTACTCTTAAATTTTTTGCTTGCTAAACATTTTTATTTATGATTCGATAATGTGTTGAACGCATTAGATGCATACTTACCTAATTTCGTACTGTGAAAAATCTACCAAGTTTTGAAAAACTTGATATGGACAGTTGTGATTTTAAATAGTGAACAAATGAAATACGTTATGCTAAAAACACGAGAAAAACGGTAGAAACAAAACAATGAAATAATTATTTGTCAGGTCGTCAACTGAGATATAAAATAGTGAAAAAATAATATCTGGAAAGTACTCGTTGAAATGTGTGAAGGAAAATGTTAAAGTGTGAACCCACCAGGTGAACAATTATTCTTTCTTTACGGACAAGTAATGGATATTGCTCTTCCAAAAATTTGGACATAATTCAAATGTTAACTATTTTTTATTTAAATTATTTTTATTCAATATCTAGTGGCATAATTGAATTGAAGTCTACATTCATATGAAATCTCTGAAATTTTCTGGTGCCATGTCTGTTATTTGTGAAATTACATTTCTTTGTGTCAGTGATGAATGTGTACATTAGAGAGATGACAGAAAATTTAATCGATTTCTACGGCTTGAATATAAATACTCGATCTGACACTACCTTAAATGTAAATACAATCCTTCCAATTTTCGTCTTGTATTTAAAATGTAAATGTTTTAAATGGTTAGACGGAAGTGCAGACCTTAAAGTCTGAGTGTCGCCAGAATAAAAGACATTTTATTATTATTAAATATTAAGGGTAAATTTAGTACCATAATTAAGACAAAGTTTTTCGAATCGTAAGCGAATTGTTCATATTATTAAAAAATTGATACACATTTCTCATGATTATGGCTGTCAGAGGTGGATAACGGATTTCATTTTTTCTTTCAGGGTGAAGAGTTTAGATCTGTCGGTAATCAGAGGGTGTACAAAATTTTAAGGCGATTCAATATTTTGTGAGAATTAAAATTTATTAAACAATAATAAAACTTATGAAGCATAATTTATTTTTTACTCAATTGGGGAAGGATGCTTGAGTCCGGAAGAGCTTCCCACTCACACACACAAATTAAATTTACCACTGATGACTGATATTCTTTCGGTGAATGATTCCAAGAGAAGCCAATATTGTATGTACCCTTAGCAGTTACTTCCAGAATCTCTCTTTTCGCGGTTTCCACTCCGTATTTTCATAGAACATCGATAACTCTCTTCCACAGCAGACGGACATCGTGAGAGAAGCCACATCGCAAACACTTGTCTTCCGGGGCACTTGCCAGCCCATCGCGGTACTCGGAACTCGCCCTCAAACTGCTGACAGACCTTTTCCATTACGCAGTTGTTTATACCCGATTGCGGAACTCGGGGGCTTCCCTTGGTCGGCTTGCTCCATCGAGCTCAGCAGATTAGTTAGATGTGCAGGGTAAACTGTTGTGTTTTGTTGTTGAAAGTATCTGACGATTACTTTCAGTGGAAGGGAAATAATTGCATTCGCGTCCGAAAAGATATGATCTTCGTTTTCACATTAATTGACGGGAATATGTTTTCAGATTATTAGGGGGAGAGAAATAGTTGATCGAAGGAAGATCAAAGTTATAATATGGTTTGATTTGATACGTGCTGTATACCAAACTATTAATTGACTAAAGATTAATCATGTTACGTCGAATGAAAATGGGAGACGGGACCGGGATTCGAACCCGGGACCTTGCAGAATGTTCCCAGGCAATAGTAATCTGAATTTTTAGTAGATATTTGTCATAAGGTCATATAGTATTTATTAAATTAATCGGTTGACATATAGTTTTTTTTAATATTTAAAAGTATTGTCAGTTGTTTCGCAGCCATCCTTAATAGGTTAAAACAATTTAGTTTGTGACTCAATTATCTCTTTTATTTCAGTTTATTACGATGACAGTTG
Source organism: Laupala kohalensis (assembly GCA_002313205.1). Lineage (NCBI taxonomy): Eukaryota > Metazoa > Arthropoda > Insecta > Orthoptera > Trigonidiidae > Laupala > Laupala kohalensis. Next base: position 97,565 of record NNCF01135601.1, on the reverse strand, counting down.
CAAGAAAAGTTTTAAATATTAATGAATCCTGTCCAAACTTGACATCTATAATTATGAGAACTTAACAACATCTGCTGATTTGTCTTATTTGAACTGAGTTTCATCGTGTCATTAGTGTTCTATAAATTGACAATCATCAAATACGTCGCCAGGATCACCGTAAAGATATTATTCCTAAACTCATTAGACATACTCGTAGGTGGAGAAAAACTACATTGATACTCGTATTATTTCAGTCATTTCACACTTCAATTGAAAATCATCCTGATTCCCGATGAGGCCAGAAAATTTGTAGCTTTTCACATTAAATGTCCCGGTTCATATAGCTGTGACTACTGAAAAGCAAACCTTCCTTCTTCTATCCAGCTCCTCCTAGTATCAATAACTCTACCTATTAATAACTACTTCTACTAACCCCACCACGTGGGCCAAGTTGTTGGTAAACCAAACTAAGCGGTCCACCTACTAACAATAGCCCTACCACCCAACTCCTACCTCCTATCGCTCCATGTAGATAAGCTTCAATAGCACGCTACATTTCCCATTTACAAATACAACAAAATAACTTCAATTGAACATAGGGATTACATAGAACTTTTCCATCTGATCCGATTCGCGGACACAACTTCGAATTTCACATGGTTTGCCTGCAAGGACGTTGCCATCTGTCAATTTTGAAGGCAGCGGTGTCGGGAAAGTTTTTTTTATTAGAGAGCAAATATCATCCATCTCATCTCTGCAATGCGCGCGCTGAACGGTGACACAAACCCCGTATCAAAGATTCTCGTAAAGTTCGCAAGATATTTCTCAATCGACGTGGATTGCAAAATGGTAATTTGACAAAACTTTGAAGTGTCGGCGATATCTTCCCGCATAACATACTTTACTTTCAATTACATATTACGAATAAAACGTCAGCTGGAATCGTATATGAATTTATTGACCAGTTGCGTAATTGAACTTTGAAATACATTAATTTCCAATTCTTTTTTATATTTTTTAGTGTCCATACTCATCGTTTGCCGTAGATTTCCGTCTCATGGTCATCTGTCATGATCCTCTCAGATATCCCACAGTGCAATGATCTCATGGGATCCACTCTAGTGCCAATCTCTCGACACTCTCCAAGGACCAGACATTTGCATAACCAGGAGATTTGGTCGCCGTGTAGGTCAGGTGGAGCCATTAAAATTGCATGCAATCGACAAAACCATAATTCACGAAAATGGTAAGTACAACTGTGGAGGAACTGGCAATTGTATCTCTCCATAAGTAAGTAATGAAGAACCATCAATTCGGACCAAGGGCCTTGAAAACGTGGTAGATTTAATATTTCTGCGCTCCATGGCAAATTATGACTCCAAAAATAAGAGAAAAAAAGTTACTTCTTAAAATATCTACTGAACATTTCACCAATTTTATTTTCAATTGTTATAACAGTTCAGTTATTAAATAAATACGTAACGTCATCAATTTTCATTCCAGAAATTCGCTATGTTAAAAATGTTATAAAGTACTGGGTATAAATAGAAATGTGATAGTGCACTCATGTATTTCATCATAGTACACTCAAGTCGAATATTTTATTGAAATACAATTAGTTTTCCACAAATCTGATAATTGTTTTATGAACTATTCTATGCTACATTATACAAAAATAAAATATATTTTTTGATGCACACCACAAACAAATTGGAAATTATTGAGAGATAAAACAAAACCGTGTATAGTCTTCATTTATGGAAAAAAATATTACAACGGTCTATATCTTCTTTTATCTTTCTCTTTCTAGTAGTATATAGGGAACCATTTCGTTGCATTTTATTTTCGACTTTCCCTTCCTTAAACGGCTCGTATCGTCCCTTTGCCTCACCTCGATTCGAGATCCTACGACGTGAAATTACAACCGAGGCCTCTGGAAGGTAAGTACTTTCTGTGGGTACCGTTAGAAACACGACGAAGAAAACCTTCCATCGCGTTGGCAAATGGCTCATATAGTGACGCCAATATCACGTAAAGGGTTGAACTGCTCCATTTTAGGAAATTTGGCGTCTCGGGCAGTACAAGAACATCTTTAAATGGAGTCGTAGGGCTCTCACAACCGCAGTCATAAAAACCCCTCTTCTTCATAAATCCGACCCGGAAATAAGTTTACTGGACCGGTATTCCCTCGATATTCCTCTTATATAAAGATCCCGTAACGACCAACATAAACGGTCATACGACAACTATCGTGCATTCATGACCATTACGCTCTGAATAATAACGAAAACGAAGTGAATCGAACTATAAAAGATAATGGAGGAAAACATGAGAGGGGCAGTTGCTTTTGCTGCGATGCGGAGGGACTGGCATAACCATAATTGGCATGCTCTCCTCTTTCAAAATTCATTGATGTTTGCTTTGCATTTTGAAGTCTTTATACTCGAATCTTCAAAAGCAAAGCAATCTTCGTGCGTTTTCAAACAGTTATGTTGTGTTCAGTTGTAAAGAAATGACTATTTCGTCGCAAAAGCTGTCTCGGTTTGAGTCAGCTAAAGCCTTTCGGTTCTTTTTATCCATGTATTTTCCACTAAAATGTACAGTCGAAAAGTTCGTTAGGGAACCTTTTTTGTGTGCGTGAAACTTACTGTCACTGCAGGGATATCATAAGGACTCATCAAGTCTTCCAAAAACGTTACGGTAGCTTTCAAACCTTGAGTGCGTATCCGCAATTTGTAGACGAAGTTTCAAAAGACGCTCGAAATGGCTGTTAATTTTGGTGATAACTCTGTGCCATTAACAGTGTTTGAGAGCTTAGTTCGGGTTCATGCTCAATATAAGGAGAAAAGGTACGACTGACTTTTCGCAATCGGATTGAAGATGAGATATCCAAATAGATAAATAAACCAAATTGATTAAATACCTTTTAAACCATCTTATCATTTTTTAGTTTTATTATTCACTCAGTGAATTCACTTAGCGACATCTAGGGTTTAAATTTGTCGCATTCCGACCACTTCAGACAACGTAGTTTGAAAAAATTGATATATTCAAAGAAACAACCCTCCTAGCTCGCACCTTACCTTGGCAACTCGATCACTCAATGAACAATAATGTTTATGAAAAATTATAACATATGTGATACGTGAAAAGGTTATAAATTTTGAGAAAATATTTTTCTAAAACAGATGTGCCCATGACCTACACGTTTCAATGTCTAATGTGCATTTAATATGTGTAATTTGATGATATTATAATGAGAATTGCGTCTTCATTGAATCTCCGAGAAAGAAATAATACTTAATTCACCATTACTTGTACATACATTGGTCTCGAACGTTAGCATGTTCATATTAGAACACATGATTTTTCTTTTTTACCTTGTAAAATAGTAACTACTTCAAGAATAATATTTCAGTGCAGAGAATGAGTGTATATTGAAATAAATAATGGTCAATAGTACATTTACTGATAACTAGTTATATTGTTTCATGTATGTTGTGTATTGAAAGTAAAAAATTATTACAAATCAAGAAATAACAGAAAATTTATTATTAAACAAACTAATTATACATTTCGTTCGGTTCCTTCAAGCTTATGGTAATACGTGTATAGTGACATTAAATTAAATATGACACAAACAACTTCAAGTAGTATTAAATCAGTATAATAACCATACATTGTTATAAACTATTGTGTATTTCAGTACGAGATATTAAAATATTGCTTAGAATTTTCTGTTTTTTGCGAGCAAAGTGACAAATACACTGTTGTTGTCAACATCGATATAGAATGCTTGAAAATAGTTGTTGTTTGATATCATTTTTCTTAAAAAATTTGTGTAGTATCCAAAATTAAATATTTATTTTTTATTTTTTACTTGTACGGTAAAAAAGCAATATGCGATAAGGATTGATTATCCAGTCGGTGAATTATTTCGGCCACCAAGAATAAGGATATTGTGTGAGTGATTGGTGATATGCCAGGGAGCATCCCTGGGACACGACGTCTCAGAACGAGGAAGGGGTGGCAAAGGTACCCAGCCGCCTTCCGCTCTTTCACAAACTCTAGTAGAATGGTCATTCTCCAGGTCATTAACCACAATTCGTTACCGCGCGTGTGAATGAACCTTTAAAAACACAACACACCTTGGTCGGCAGATTAAAAGGTGGTGTGTGCTCAGAGCGGCCGTTTAATCTGGCCATGGAATGCAATATGCGCCATTGAATGGAAAATAAATTACGAGGCCGGAATTTGTTCCGCTGCAGATCAATACTGTGCGTTGGCCATGGGCCTTTCGTTGGACGCGGCATGCGTTTTTCACCACCATCGGAACCACTGCCAGTGCAGCTATTCACTCAAGCAGATCAAACAGCAACTGCCACCACCAACACGGCCATCACCACAAAAACAATTGACACCTTCATAACAAATATTTCTCTTTTTCGATCGCCCGCCCCCTTCCCATTTACTAAACCCTCTCCATTCCCAGAAAATTTCTGAAAATGTCAGAAATTTTGTAAAAGTGTAATTTTAGTTATTTTCCTCTTAGATATTACAAATAATTTAATAATTTAATGAAATGTGTCAGATAGGAACTGAAAGATTTGATTTAAAATATTGTAAAATTTTTCTAATGCAGTTTGTCTCTCGGTACTGAATTTAAAACATAATTTTATCACCACCTTCATATGTTTCCAACGAAGGCAGAACCTCAATTTATTACTCATACTTTAATGTCAAAAATAATTTCCCCCTTGAAATCATCTCCAAATCAATAGTTCTTTCAGAACTTGTCATTACGGCGTATTTCTCAGTTTTATTCCCAACTCGTCATAAGCTTCTCATTTATTCTCTTTTTCAGCTTCTCCGGATCTTTTACTCTTGCTTCTCGGTGTCTTTCATCTTTTTACACAAATTTACTGGCGATACTTTCGAGTCTTAAAAATGAGTCATAGACGACGGAAGATTGGCGAGTTCTTTATTGCTGTCCAACCAGCGTATAAAAAATAAGAGGTCGGTCGACGTGTTTTCAGTTTTAGTTTATAAAAATACTTGAGAACATTATTTACTAAACAATCATGAAGAAGAAGAAGAAGAGATAGAGTCGCTGTTGATGACGAGACTCAGGTTAAGAGATGAGCTCGAAACACAAAAGAAATTTTCAGACACCTACAAAATGTCTTTTAAAATATTAGAAAGAGATGAGCAAATTTACATTTAGAGCTAGCTACAAGTATTTCACCCATTTCATATACAGAAACTTTTCACCTAGTGCCTCACATTTTTATTCACCTCCCGCAACATTATTTTTTTTTCTTTTCTCTTCGTTCTTTTCAATACAGTTGTCATTACATCATTTCCTCTCGCGTTCTTCCTGCGATCTTCCCTCGCCGTCGTTTCAAATCCACCCCTTCCTTCCAATTCTCCATCACCTCCTCCTACATCATTATCCTTACCCCGCCACTTCACCGCCTCTTGAAAATCAATGGCGGCCCCATTGTCGAATTAGTCGCGGTGACGATCGACAGTGTCGTGTTAACATCAACGAGGCGACGCGTCGAGCAACAGCGCGGCGGCGGCGGCGGCGCTAGCGTCGTCGTAGGCATCGACGCCTCCACTACCGTTGTCGCCACAAATTGCTCCTTGGCGCATACAGCGAGGTTCTAATTAAGCAATTTCCCCTCTAATGAAGGAATAATGAGGTACTAATTTAGTCATCTCTAGCAGATAATTAAAGTGCAGGGGGCGCGAGCAGGTACGGGCCGACGCTCTGCTATGGGATGAGAAGTGGAAAAGTGCCATGGGGTGAGAAGGGGGTGGAAGTGTGACGACAGAAAGGAGAAGAAAGCAAGGGATGGTAATACAGATGCGAAAAGTGGGTGAAGGTTGGAGCAAAGCTTCCAAAGAGAAAGCTGTAGCATAGAGACAAATGTAAAGGTAGAGATGATATTTAGACGACAGAGCTTTTCAAAAATGGGCTAACTGCAGGGCGGTCCAGCTTCTTCCCTTCCATTTTGGAAGGTGCCTCAGGACAGTACGGAGAAAAGACTGTTCTGTTCGTACGGAAGAAAGGAGGAAGCCGTTGGCTGTCGAGTGACGGAGAGTGCTGAAGCTAATGGTGACACTCGCGATAATGGTTGCTGTTGAGAGACATATACTCTCTCTCTTTTGCATATATTACGCAAGAAAAATGAAACAAAAAAATCACCATTACGTTTTACAATTTGTTGCACAAAGGAAAGCAAGTATTCACATTCCATTAGTGAAATGAGTTATCACATAAAAAGTTAACCAAGAGGTGATGAAACACGTAATTCACAACGACTTTAATTTTTCAAAGCGCAACGAAAATTGCAGAAAGTGAAATAGAGTATGTTTTCCAGGAAGTTCAATTTTGTCATGGTTTTTTATTCATGAGGTATATTAATTGTGAAGAGACTAACACAAACTAAAGTGATACTAAAATATCATCCATTAAAATACGTGAACCTTAGACATAAATATTTTGGAGAATTTGTGTCTCCCACTATTTTTGACAAGAACATAGCTTGAATATTTACCCGACATCATTTTCATTTAAGATTCTATTGTTTAAAAGACGTGTTCTTACGATTTATCTGCTGTCCCTCATTATAACCATAAATAATTTTCTTCTCTAATTTACTGGTATCACTTTTCTTGATACCCGGGCCAACACAATTTTAAATCTAACCGGAAGTTTTCCAGCAAGCTCAAGAAAATTCCCGATTATCCGCAAATTACATCGCATAACCCGATTCCGCAAATAATCCACAAAATGGTAAAAAAACATGAATACGTATGAGAACGGTGCGCAACAGAGGAGCTAGCGAATAAGCGGATAGCGTACTATTCTGTGCGATAGATGAAGACACTACTGCACTCTACGCTTCTGTCATACACCGTTAGTTCACTCAAATATTGTAAACCTCAACAACCTTCGGTCTGGACTGATTTTCTCAGAGAACCTAATCTGACCCTTTTCGCAATCGTTATTTTTAAATTTATTTCAATGAGAAAACTGATGAGTGTAGAAATGACAATGTTGATGTGAAATAATTAGGCAATCCATCCGCAATTACTTTGCTTACATTTTATGTTTAACAAAAATACGTTTCGTAGGTGAAGATTGATCTCATTCGGGATCTTAAGATATTAAAAAGGGCATTTGACTATACGTTCGTCAAGGATTCCAAATAATGCTACTTTAATTTCGTTTTAGTAATCTCTTTTTAAATACTCTAGCTAATATTCCAGTACAAAAGTCTATGAGAATTCTTCTTCAGTGTTTCCTCCTGCTATGTGTATCTTTGGTTTTCTTCCGAGTACGTGCGAGGCTTTGTTCTGCCGTGATAAAACTTATACTTTCTTTTTTAAATAAATAAATAAATAAATAAATTTATTGTCAAAAAACAGTACAAACTGCGTATGACCACGTGGAGGGAAAAAAACTAATTTACTCTCCGGAAGCAAGCAAGGGACCATCCCATCAATTCCGATCAAGGGCCCTAAGGCAGAGGCGGATTCAAAAA
>NNCF01135601.1:0-89894 GCA_002313205.1 Laupala kohalensis | reverse complement strand
TTAAGAATTGAAATAACACTAAATTCACGATTTATTGTTACAATAGACCCGCCTCTAGACAAAGCCTAGAGAACCTGTATGATAAATCCGCCTCTACCCGAAGGAAAATAGAAGAATATGGTTATGTTGTAAAGCATTTAAGCAATATAATTTAATATATCAATATTTCCATAATATGACAGAGAACAAGTAATTACCTGTAAAAAGTTCATAAAAATTTTTTAATTTTGTTCACATTTTTGTTCTACATTTTATAAGGAACTACTACAAAGCAGAGTAAGTTTGGAGTAAGACCCATGTTTGATTGTTCAAGCATGTATTCCCTCTGGGGATGCTTGGGTAGTTTATTAAATGAATAATATGACCAATTATAAAATTAATTAACAATATCTATACATGGTATTCATTGATCATAATCTAAATCTAAATAATATAAAATTAAATGAATTTTAAATTCTATAGTAAAAAATAGTCTTACTGTGATAATATATTCTTCCCTTGGAGCTCGTATTCACCAAGTCAATCGGTAGAAGAAACCTCAAACAAGTCACTTACTTTTAATTACCATATTTCTTTTAGTTCTCAATGACCTCATTCCTGAAAATATCCCAAGACGAGAAAGCCCTGTGATAAAGCAGCGAAGAGCCAAATTGATTCCCACTGAAGTTTTAATAAGGTCCTTCAGGACTCAATGGCATCGCTAATCAAAGAGTTGCAAAATGCAATTATCACGGCAGCAAAATGGATTTTAGACCGCTAATACTTCAATGTGATTTACTCGCGAATTACAATGCGAGAGCTGTGGTGAATCCAACATGTTCAGCCGAGATAACTAACTGATCAAATATTTTGGTTTAATTATGTGAATTCTTTTCTTCCAATCACGTAAAATCCACATATGAAAATATTGTAATAATCTAAAGAAAACTCTCTACAATAGGGCAGCTCTATTGTTTATTTTTGTGTTCTGCAAAGATGGCTTCCTGTTTCGAATAAGTAATGAATCATTATTGGTAAATTTCTTAAAATGGATTTAAAAAATTAAACATACAATATATACCACTGAAACGACTGATTATGTAAACTAATCTGATTATACGTACAGTTTCGAACGAGGCAGTACCGCTTATTCATTGTTTTCAGTCCCTTCCGTCATCTGTGAAAAAAGTCAGTGTTATCAACTTGTAATGAAAAAATAAAAGGTCATTTAACATTGTTCATTCAAGAATTTTGATTTATTGATTTATCATCGATGTATACACGTTAATAATTCGATAAGTCCAAAGTGTCTTGTTTTCAGAACGAAAAATTAATTTGGCAACACATTGGCGTCCGTCGATCACTCGAATGCAGTCTTAGAGCATGTTTGCACATGATGGTAGTACACAAGAACCGCTTTAAACGGGCAAGCTCTGAATCTGAGGCATGCCGGGATAGCGATGCTTTCGAACCAGAATATTAATAAATAAAACCCAGTGCTCCGAAAAGTTTCGTGAACGCTCCCGAGTGCCCGATCAGCTGAAACGGCGTGCCCTATCAGATAGGAGCGACGTCCCCCCCCCCTCACCTGGTTGTGATGGCCTGCGCTCGGAGGGGCAGCAAGGGAGAAGAAGCACGGGAGTTGCCAGAGAAGCAGGGCAACCACTAACGGAAGCACGGCACTCTCCGAGAGGGAGAACAGTCCCCGCAGCAGTATCAGTCAAGCCAGACTACGTGAGCGACAGTAGTGGTCGCGTGAACAGTCACTTCCAGAGCAACAGCAGTGATCGCCAGAGTGATGGCAATCTTAGATGGTCAAGAGTAGCGAGCAGTACGAGACCTTAGCGTGGGGGACGGGCGGAGCGCCGTCATATCGCGCGGCAGCCCGAGGTCATGTGTTGGTACGGCTCGACGAGAAGCTTTGGACTTTGCTGCTGTACCGTGTCACATGCCGACCACGCAGTCTCTGCTCTGTTATGACGTTGTTGGAGCGACTCGAGCGAAGATGTTCAATGCATATTGTATTTTGTACATTGTAGATGCAATATTTTCTGCGTTCTCTTCTACGGAACGTTAATAAATAGATATTTTTGTTACGAATGTATTGAATCTTCCTTCCAGCAACTAACCAACGTGATCAGCTGTTTTCTTTAAATTATGAGATCTAGGTAGGAAGGTACGACCCGGCTCCGGCTCTTGAATTGGGGCCCGGGAGTCATTCGTGACCACTGAGAATTATTATTATACGTGTTGAACTCCAATAGTTTTGCATGTGTAGTTGCGATTAGAACGTGCATCTCAATTAATAGCGTCCGAGCAAGGGTCCATTTGAGCAAGGAGTGCACGCTTCAAAAGATACACCTCAATATATCATTTTTATCATCATATCTAATTATACTTATTTCATAATGCATAAATCATTTATATAAGACAATAAAAAAGACTGACTGACTCACTCACTCACTGACTCACTCACTCACTCACTGACGCATTCACTCACTGACTCACTGACTGGCTCACTGACTGACTCACTGACTGACTCACTGACTCACTCACTGACTCACTCACTGACTCACTCACTGACTCACTCACTGACTCACTCACTGACTGATTGACTCACTGACTCACTCACTGACTGATTGACTCACTGACTGACTCACTGACTCACTCACTGACTCACTCACTGACTCACTCACTGACTGATTGACTCACTGACTCACTCACTGACTGATTGACTCACTGACTGACTCACTGACTCACTCACTGACTGATTGACTCACTCACTGACTGATTGACTCACTCACTGACTGATTGACTCACTCACTGACTGATTGACTCACTCACTGACTGATTGACTCACTCACTGACTGACTGACTGACTCACTGACTGACTCACTGACTGACTCACTGACTGACTCACTGACTGACTCACTGACTGACTCATTGACTGACTCACTGACTGACTCATTGACTGACTCACTGACTGACTCACTGACTGACTCACTCACTCACTGACTGACTCACTCACTGACTCACTCACTCACTGACTCACTCACTCACTGACTCACTCACTCACTGACTCGCTCACTGACTCACTCACTGACTCACTCACTGACTCACTCACTGACTCACTCACTGGCTCACTCACTGACTCACTCACTCACTGACTCACTCACTGACACACTCACTGACTGACTGACTCACTGACTGACTGACTCACTGACTGACTGACTCACTGACTAACTCACTCACTGACTGACTCACTCACTCACTCACTCACTGACTCACTCACTGACTCACTCACTCACTGACTAATCACGATGACTCTGGAACTACATAACCTACAAACTAGAAATTTGACTGGGAGGTTCCCTTCTTTGTGTAGACGTGGGTGTGTGAATTCAGCCCTCATGGAAGAATTGCACAACCTACACCCTTGGGGAAAGGAGGGTGTAGAAAAATTATTGAAATGTAATTTTGAAATATAAAGAGATTCATCGGATCCATAATTTAAAGGTTGATGAGATGAAACAATGATGTTAAATGTAAGTTGAGATATCATAGGGGCACGGTATCCTTCGAACTGGATGTGGGAAGGGTGAGACGTGTAAATAACGTAAAGAGACTTATATAAAGATCGAGTCTACGTTTTATGTGTATTACGAGATGACAAATCGTATTTCCAATGTCATTATATATCTTTTGTCAGACCATATGAGGTGCACGACATCCCTGCGGACGGTGGTTGGGAAGAGCGTAACACGAAAAATTATCGAAATGTTTGCTAAGAAAATATTTTACAAAAAATCACCCCTAAGGGATTGAAATGGGAATTCACTAATTTATTTGTGAAATTAGAGACTAAGGATACTCACCAATACTATTAAACCTCCAACATTAATGGATAACTTTCTCATCGGATATAATCAGAATGTAAGAAAGAATAAAGCTGCACACATATTACACAATTCCCGGGGGCTAAGCCGCGGGGACTCAAATAGTGGTAATTTATTGAATGCATGTCTCGATTAATGATACATCTCGAATGAGATCACCTTTGAGATTCATGGGTTATCGTCAGATGAATGGCTATGGTAGACGGAATCGGGAAATGAATGAGATGGTGCACTGGTAGCGTTTCAGCGCGCTAAGATGAAGGTCCCGCATTTGAATCTTGGTTCTGTCCCTCATTTTCATTTAATATAACATTATATTATTTTCCTTATCTATTGATTATTTTTCAGAATGGTATGCCATTGGTTTTTCTTCCAAATTTTAAAACTCATCTTTGTCACGAGTTCTAGGGAAGCCGGAGATATAACAGCGATAGTTTATGGATATGAACTTAACGTCTGTCGACACTATTACTATATTATCTTCTCTTTGATGTTGTTTTCCAATTTATTTATTTCAAATAAATGAAAAGCGACTTTGAGTCATACTTGTTGATTGTTGTGTACGACAATCGTGTACGTCTGTATGCTGATTGTCGTGTACGAAAGTAGTTTCATATGTAATATGTTATAATCTGTGTAAACACCAAAAAGGTATTTATCGTGGAGCAAAATAGAAAATCTCTATAGTTTTCATAAACAAAGAAAAGAAAAATTGTGGCAAATATCTATGTCTCCCGAAATTATCATAAAAGTTTGAAAAAATACACTCTCCTGAATTACATTCGCCGTGATCAAAGTCATTACGTGATTAGTGCAATGACCATTACTTGATCAGTACAAGTCCTTCCTTTGCGTTACACGGATTACAAGAAGAAAAAGAGAAAAAAGAATTTTTTCGTATTTATCCACCCCTGCTACCGAAGCACTGGTCAGAGCATAGCTCCCTTAACACTCACACCCTCACAAAGACTAAATTGCTGCACCGGACGGCAGGTTATCGGCGCAGCGGCCATGAAAAGCGCGCAGAGTCTCTCTCCCGTCCCTTCCCCACTTTCCACGTCCTCGACCCTTGAATCGGGACTCCAACCTCTATAGGGAGGACTCACAATTTCTTGATAAAGAAAAGATCCACTTTAGGGGACGGAGATTTTTTTATAGGACTGGTTTTCCTTGTACAGTTTATTCTTCCGGGCAGAAAAATTTCATGAGGTCTACTACAGCGACTCGGGTATTGAGACTTTCTCTCACCCTCATAGCAAAGATCCCTTGATCCTACTCCCTGCGTGATGGTTAGACGAGTCGTTCTTCTTTAAGTATGGTGATATTGTCCAGGCGGGTCTACGACACGAGTCACGTATGATTGAGAAAGAGAATTTGAGGGAAAGGAACGTGATGGAAAGAGAGAAAAGAAGAAAATCTGTATAAATAAAGAATAGTGGATTTATTTTATATGCAATTCTACAGTTTTATTACAAGCCTCATAAAATGTTGCACACTTAGTCATCAAAACAAGAAGATTAGTTACTACATAAGATTTCGAAAAAATTCCCTCATACCCCATCACAAATCTTAAAGGAGAAAGCTGGTGTATCTTGTTGAAATTTTGAACATTTATCGTTCAAAATAAGACAAAAATTACTCTCTGCAGCAGAATTTAAGTGTGTCTGTAAATTAGAAATCGTACAAAAAAAGAAAAGCATTTCAGTTGTTTAAAAGTAGTATTTACGATACAATTCCAGTGTTGTTGTTTTTCGTAAAGAAAACACCAGTTTATGTGATTACTATTGCCAGGTGAAAATGGAGATGAGTCATCAATCAAACGCGGTATCTCTTTCTTTTCTCGCAAGGGTGCTGACTATTACATCGCCAGTTGACCTTACACAGCTGTACGCTTTCTTTACATGTTTATTACAGATGTATCAGACTATGATACTTGAAATATTGAGATCGTTTTGATAGCTTTTAGCACAAGTGACGCAAAGACGAGAAGTCGAACGGTGTGAACGCCGTAAAACGTGGTAGGTAAAAGAAGAGGAACAGCAAAGTGCAAGGGTAAGATGAACGAAATAGGGAAGATTGTGACGACTAGCGCTAAAAGAGTTCCGCCATAGAAGGACCCTGAACTTGTTAAAAGCAAGACGCCACTGGCCCCGGGCTCTCGTTACTGACCGCATGGGGAGCAGCGTCTGGTAACCCCCTACCCGCGGCCCTCTCTTGTCCGAGACCCAACAATTCTCCGATTCCTGCAAAGCCACACACTCGGAAGTCAACACGTCCCTCTGACCCTTGAAACGATCTGTACTCGAGTCTTACAGGGTCAACAAATTTTTCAGCTCCCTTCCGCGCTGCTGCAGATTACACCACGGCTTTTCTACAGAAGGGTAATTCATAAAAATAATTTCTGTACATAAATATAAAGACCAGGTGGATGTTGTGGACGGGTTTTGGAAGTCGAGGCGGTTTGTGCAATGGCAGAACACCTGCGGCCACAACAGGAAGTCCCGGGTTCGAATCCCGGTCCGTTGCAATTTTCACCTGACCCTTTTTCGTAGACGATGCGAACTTCCCTCCCAGAGTAGGAACGTGGAGGTTGTGAGTTCGTAAACATAAAAGTTCGTGTGTCTAGGTGTCCACCGCAAAGCGTGAAGGCGGGTAGGTAAAAAGCTATGAAATTTTGCATAAGCATCTCTGGAACACAACGACGTAACGAAATGATTCTTCTATTTTCTATTTCAATTTTTGGATTTACTTTTAAGCGTTTCTTAAAGAAAGAAGGGGTGCGTACAGAATTGCAAAAATTAGGTATGCGCTTTCACACTGCGGTGGATCTAATAACACATCAAGATATTTTTTTCAAAATTCGATTTAGAAAATATCTATTGAAGGTTAAACATATTTTGGTTTCCAGGGCTTGCACAGATATTTCGAGGTCCAGATCTTTAAATTTTGCCACAGCATTCTGCAGGGTGGATCCACGTGCTTTCTCAAACCAACTGAATGAGAAGTTTCTTTCCCCACGTATTATTGATATGTCTAAAATATTTATTTTATAATTATTCCATTTAAAGTGAATTGGGGTAACACTTTAATATTAGACGAAGAAGCTTATCATTAAAAACGTACCTTATCTGAAATGATATTTATGAAAACAAAACTCCAATGCGAGATTAAATTTACGTACAGACAGAAAAACTACTGAATAATTATAACATAAATATAACATAATTTGAGTGATTTCCGCTTCTTGGGAACTATGATTCCTTGTAATTAATTGATCATTTTCTTTTAATTCTCATTTCACTTGTACCCTTTATTCATTTTCACCAAGACTTTCAATATGAATAAACATGTTTACTTCGCATTCTTTCCGAAAACAATGAAATGAAATATCTTTATGGAAAAGAAAGCCCTAATATTTCATTTTAAAAAGTTCATGAAGGGAATGTGTAATAATAACTCACAAATACTTCATTATTCGTCCACGGTCCGTCGGAAGAATGTTGCGGTCAGTTTTAATTGCATCAGCAGCACAGTCGAAGTCTATAACCCTTTGCTCCTGTCTGCCTTGGAAAACCCAACGGATCTGAAATATATTTACAAAACATGAAAATTTTGCATTTTAACTACCCAAATGACCATCCAGGAATTATACTCTGTTCAACTTCACCTTCATTCATTTTGTTATTAAAGAAATTCTCAGAGAATTTCATCGAAGTTCCAACATATGGAAATGTATTTCATTTTATTTTGCATGAATTGCGACGACTTGTGTTTCATCAGTGAAACAAGATCCACGAGATTGGTATTTGTATTTAATAAAACTTTTTTCATGCTGGATTAGAATTGGATGATTGTATTTCTATGGTAAAATCCTTTTATTGCTTGTTTCGACTTATTAGTTGAACTCAGGAAAAATTTATACTTTTCGTGTGAACTCATTATTATAGATATGAATGTATACCAATTGTATGTAAACCCTTCCGCAGGACTGCACATTGGCATCATTACTTGTGGAAGAGAATACTGCACGTAAGAAATAATGCAAAGAATTCAGATACACATTCCGCCAGCACAGAAAAGTTATATTAATGGAACAACAATTAAGGAAATGCATTCTTAATGTACAAAGTGTAAAGAAAGTATAGGAATTTATCTCCTCAAAGCTTTGCAAATTCGGTACCCAAGAACCTCGTCACTTGAGAACCTACACACCAGCTTTTAATTTAGAATTTTTATTGTAATTTCTTGCATTTATTCTTAAAATATATTTTGCAAAAATTTTGAATTGTGTATTAGTAAAATTTTGGATTGCCCAATGTATTAGATACGTGTGTAATGATGTCTTTGACGCATACGATAATTAAAGGTGTACCTAACATGTCATACTGCACCATTCTATAAAGGCTGATTTTTTTAAAACATGGACAAAAATCCTCCAGAACGAAACTTGGCAGAAAATTTGGTCTAAGGGGTCACTTTAATGGGGAAAGAAAATTGGACACTCTAGCACTGGTGGACACTCTAGCACTGGTAGACACTCTAGGACGTGACCGTTTGGTCAAACAAATGAGAAAAAAATACGTATTTAATGCATTGTTTATACTTTTAAGAAAATAACTACAACAATTAAAGGATTTGTAGAATTCCTAGAGCCAATTTTTTCTTCCTTTTTGATTAGAAATATTTTTCAATATTTTTGCAGCTGGAGCGGTAATACACTCGTAATACTTCTTTAAGGCACTTAATACCCAAAATACATTAAACTTAAGGTAAATGTGTAACTTATGTGACAGGGAAAGGTGAAAGATAAATTGGAAATCGTCAACACATCTTTTGACGGTCGGAAGTATCGTATTTCATTTGTGCTTAACTTCATCCGGTTACGCAGAAAAGAAACGCCAGATTTTTGTGACATTTGAATTTCAAATTACACTAGGAAACCCGTGCAATTAATCGCACTGAAAATGGAATCTAACCTATAAACGTTAAAACTATTTTATTTGCATGAATAATATAACAGATACTAGTTTTCCCAATGCCATTTAGTTGTAGGCAAGTTTCACTCGGTTTCACATTTGCATTAACAATGTAAACAGGACATCAGAACAGTTATAAGTAGAACATCGTAATACACAATATAGCATCTGGTACAATGCTCTACGATTCTATTGTATATTGTGTAACAGACTTTCATTTGTCAGGAATCAAAGTCAAGATGTATCGATTTGAAATAAATAGTCGAGTAGCGTCTTTTGTTGATTTACTTTTTAAATGCTCTTATCCCGGAAAGGAAAAGATGAAAGATGAAATAATAAGAAATCATAGACACTTCTTTTATGTTCTAAAGTAGGAAACGTCATTAGTGTGATGATGATGATATTGATGAGATTTGGAAACGTGGCTGTCACTGTCCTAAGATAATCACTGATGGAAACGAAGACTTGAGTGATAGCAATGACGTAATAAATGGCGGAGGTGGCAGTGGCGACGACGTTGACGACGGTTGCGGCGACGTTGACGACGAAGGCACCGTCTGCACTGTTGGCGAAGCGAACCCCGGCGGCTGATCCAGAGACCAAATTGGATTGCGGAGGCGGGCGGCTCCGGCGCTACAGAATTGCAATTAGAAGCTCAATTAACAATGCAGGACTCCCGAGCGCGACGTCCCCGTTCGCCTACTAAGACCGTCCACCCACTCACTCGCCCGCCAGACAACCCCACCGTCGCCGTCGAGTTTTTGCAAAGTCGATTACAGAGGAGCTAGTCCTCATCCTCCAATAGGAGGCCCGCGTTTCCCAGAGGATGCGAGAGAATGAGGCCGGGGATGGGGAACGGAGAAATTGGCTGAATCCACGGCTAGAGACTGTCGTTTGTGACATGCACGAGGGAAAAGCAATACTTAAAATCCTGGAGATTCGAGCCAGAGATGGCAGATGGGGCGTGCAATTGTAATTATAGGGCAGTCGTGAGACTTGCCAAACAATATTCAGATTTCCAATTCTGTGGTGAAATATGGTGCCAAGATGGTGTGCAGAGGATATTCTTCGTAGTGAAATTAATATTGTAAATGGAAGTATAAATTGCTTCAGTATAATGTGAACGATTCAGTTCAGTGACATTTGATTCATTTTGAAATAGTCGTTCCTTATCTTTCTCAATTAGAGGTCACGTGCTTTTTCGCACAGGAAATGGCACGTTCTACTCTGCACGTATCCTTATTCCAAGATCTACAGCACCGCGCTGATTCCAAGACATCCTCCAATCCGCACGTTCCAATACGTTACGGCTGCACCTAACAGGTCGCACTGTCTGTCTGCAGTTCACCATGCAGGACACCAACAAATTATTTTTTCTTGACCTGTGAACATGTTGTATAGGGTCATACTTCGCAAATTTGTACAGCTCATGTATACCATATGGGGCCAATGGAATCATAAATGAAAGACACGACACTATCCAACAATATCTCTAGATCATTTATCGACGTTTATACCCTCTCCAATACTTTTAATTTTAAACCCAGCACCAATCCTTGCGACCAATGTGAATCAGTATCAATGTTGCTATTGTATTTATATTGATGATTACCATCTTTTCTCTCGTGGAACATCCAGTGATGATCCATAGATTTTACACTGTCTCTCCACCTACTTTTATCAAGATTAGTTTAATTATTTAGAAGTGATATCTCTCCAAATAAAATATTATTTTACAACGCATTTTATAATCCAAATTAATCGAACTGATGAAATGAGCTACGTCTAAGTCTTTTTTACATTTTTTCTAGAGTGTGACCGCAATTTGCGGTATGCTCATAAAACGCTCTGAAAGGTTCGTTCATATCTGTGTTGAAGTAAATGGTCGGCCTCATAAAATATAACACAGGGATTGTGGAGGATATTAGATTAAATTAATTAAGTTCTTCATTTAGATCGTTGAAGGGTATTACTAATTCGTGTAAATTTGGTTTGTAGCTACGAAGTTGAATAAATTGATTGTTATTTTACACGTAGAATGAATCCTTTAAAATTAGAGATCACGTATATAATAATGAAATACTAGTCCTAATCGATGAAAAAGAAATTACGTTGCGCTTAAGAAGCATTCGACTCAATCAATGTACTCATATCATCTATTCAATCCGTTCAGTAGTTTCTGTGTAACATTATTCATAAATAAATAAACTTTATATTTAAAAAAGCAGTTGCAAACTGCGTATGACCACGTGGTGGACAATAATGCTTACTCTTCGGAAGCAAGCAAGGGACCCTGTGAACGGAGTGGCCCCAAAAGGTAATACCGTATTATAAATAGGAATAAACATTTGCAAAATACAGGCGAAGAGAAACGTTTTCAAACAATTTTTTTGTAAAAGTCCTCGACAAATATGTATTATATTTCAAGACCACATGTATCATGAAGTAAAACATAATATGAAGTACAATTATGATTATTCCATGTACGTTAATAAGAGACCGTACTTAATTGACGAAACGTGCCGCGGGGAAAGGAGGATTTGTGATATCGGTACTCTCCATTATGATGGGGAAAGGGGATTGGGGTTCGATGTTACAAAACGCTAAGTTTTGTGTGTTTTTGGATGCTTTTTAACCACAAAGTTTGTCAGTATAACATGAATACTCTACTTCACTGTGAATGTACGGAGCAATGAGGAACGAACTATTGTCAGTTCATCAAATTTTCATTATTATGTTTTTCGGAAATCAACAAAAACTTTCCTTTACAGGGAGGTGGATAGGGAAGGTTTAGCGTTTTGTAATTATCGGGAGGGAGAGTATGAGGAGTCGTTACATGTGCGTTATGGAGGGGAGGGGTATTAAACATTGTTTTTCCGTTACGTAATTTGTGGACGGCAAATAAACAAAAAAAGACGAAGATGATTGGGAGCTTTTGCATAGCGTTCCTGCGAGCTATCGTATACGCTTTCCACGTGCTAGAAACTCCTGCACATGCTCAGACGTTATTGGAACACTAACACTCCTTGCGTAGTACCATTTGTAAACATTAATTTTGTAGACATAAGATGTAAACTTAATGGTCTGTAAACACATGAGATGTAAACTTAACGGTAGTACGTTACAACGCCTCTATTTGCGGAAGATGGTAATGGTACGCTAGTGACAGGTCTTTGCGGATTCCGGTCTGGATTTGACGTTATGTTGATATCTGAGAGGATATGCGAGAGATTTGTTGATCGCGTGTGTCGTTTAAGCACGTGCTGGTGTACTCACGCTACAGTTTACTTTTGGACACTAGCATTAGTTTCTTAAGGTTTACAAATTTTAGTATGGTTTGAGTCAAAGGTACGCTATGCAAAATACATCGATTACACTAGTTTTTTCCATGTGCGTTACGAGGTATGGTTATTTTTGTCTTTAAAATTATGTATTAATTTGAAATTTATATGTTTTACGGATTCTATATTAATTTTACCTCATATCAAAGGTGATTAAAAAAACAAGAATCACAAAATTCACGCAAACAAAAATGCGGGTTCGCAGCTAGTATTAAATACGGGATATCTGGGTGAAGTATATTTCCGTGGGTGAAATTCAAGTTTCTTACTTCTTTAGAAGTTAGATAATATGGTAATTCATATTCACAGGTGAAGAAGTTATTTATGTGACTATTGACATAAATACACATTTAATAGTACCAGATTGTCTTGAAACTGCAAAAGCGGTTTTGTAATGAAAATATTTACGTAGTTTACTGCGGAGCTCAAGAAAATTCACAAAAAATAAAAATTTCCCGTCTTTCTCTGGATTCTTTAAAGCATTTCGAATGGGCTCTAATGACCTTTGATGTTGACGAGCCCTAAAGCCCCCCCAAAAAAAAAAAAAAAAGCATTTCGAACGACAGTAAACACCAAAGTCACAGCACAATAAACAATACCAATAGCTAAGTTTCTTTTTTCGATCAAAAATCAAAATTTACAATATAAAAAGTAATTAAAAATAATATTAATTTATATAATTGACAATATTGAAAACTAAAAATTACACTAGTCATGAAAATAAATAGTTTCATTGGTAAATGTAATATGTTTAGTATAAGAAGAAATATATATAATAGGATTAATATATTGGTGGAAATTTTTAGTTTGATCCGTTTTGTGTCGTCTTTTCGCTCCCGGATGATTGGAAGTGCCTATGAACCAATTATATCATAATTTACTTCCACGAAATGACAATGCGAGTTTCTAAAAACATATTATTTTTTAAAATATTATTTTGCGTGGGAAGTGACAGATGTAGAAGAATTAGATGTATTTGCAGTCAATACATATCCGATAATCAAATCACTGGTATGCAAGTAAAAAGTTTGCAGGCAGCCTGAACTAAACATTTCTTTCTTTCATTCTCTATCTCACAAACTTCTTGTTCATTCTGATGAGAGGAATATTACGTACAAATTACTACAGTGTGTGTATGACGGGCGACATTTAAAAGGCGCTGGGCGTCAGATGCCCACGCAAATAATTTTGGAAGAAACATATCCAATAATAATTGTAAACTTGCAATTTTATAATAGTATAGGGAAATCTGGACATTAATTGTATAATGACAGATGAATGTCGTCTGTTTCTGTTGTGAGGATCGATGGAATTCCAGCTAAGTACATTGCTGTGTGTCTTAGCTAAGTCATGTTATTACAAGAAAAGTATATTCGACAATTATTTCAAATCTTAACGTAAATTTAAACTCCCGATAATTTTCTATATAAATACAATTTTAACCTTTCATATCAGAAATGCTATGTATGAAAAATACAGATTGGAGTTTAAACTTACATACAGACACGGAAAAAATGTCCAGATTTACAATCCTATTTTAAAAGTAATGTAAATGATTTCTATTCTCTGAGAAAAGAAGATATCTAAAAGAAAATAATAAACAATTGCAAATATTTTATAGCGGAGAACAGTATAAAGATAACATTCGGAGTTTCTAATCCATTCATTGATTTTTTATTATCTTGAAAAGTATAACAGCAACTGGCGACATTGCAAAAGCAAGCAATTACCCGCAAACAGCCATAACCCCCAACACATACATTTTCAAAGCGTTCTTTTCATTCTGATTGCACACTGATTAATCTATTGCTTCTATTGAACATCGCACTGAGCAAATCGTTTCAGAAAATTAAAAAAAAAAAACACCGCGCAGAATTTTATGATACGTGGTGCGGAGCGCTGTGCGACGGCAGCGAAAGGAACGAAGTGACAAATGGTGTAGCGCTCCTCGTGGCCGCTAGCGATACTAATATGAGAACTGAGCAATTACAAAGCTTTGATCCACAGTACGAATGTCCGTCAGTCCATCCTGTTCGAGCAGCGACTCTGACGTAGTCGTAATGATGTGCTATTCAGCCAGTGTCGACTGGCCGGACGCAGCTGGGTGACTAGATGAGCCGAAGGCAGGCGCTTCCTTGAAAATCACACACACGTGTAGCCATGCCAGTAAATCGTATCATTCATTCGAGATTCTTTGCACGTATCTCTCGATTGTGACGACTTTTCCTTACGAGTTCACGTCTGTCTCATGTAGTTCGTACTGATTCATATCATTTACAATAATTTATAGAATGTAATTCAAACATGACCGACGAGATGATTTTGGGGACTTGCAAAAGATGTTCGATTTTAGGTCTTCTAACCCATCCACTACCATCTCCCAACTATCCCACCCCTCTAATCTTTGAATCTCCTTAAAAAATATTTCAGTGCTTCTTTAACCTACACATTCAGTCGGTATTGTACGTGTAAAAGTTAGTTTACAAAACAGAAGTTCAGATACTTTACATATAAATCAATATGAGAATATGTGAACACTGTACGGTTTTAGATGCCGCACAAACAAATCTAAACTTTCTTTAGTATCGTAATTTAATTAGTTTTCAACAATTAACAACCAACAATAATTTATTATTGTGCAATCCTGCGTCTGAGCCATAAAAAACTTAATTGTGGTACGACAATTTTTTCAACTTTTGTACATTGATTTTTTTTAAATGTCATTCATCTATCATCATTCGACCCCCCACAAGGGCCCCATTTCTTGGAACGTGACGCAATTTTTCCTTCGCTCGCCACTCTGTCTCGACAGCACTGAATTCAAAGTTATTAACATATCCGTTAAATTATGAAGATAAGGGGATATGAAATTTACTTTTCGAAATCGCTTTTTGGATAGAAATTACTGGGTTCATGGTCGTAAAGAAATAAAATATCAATGATTTCGACAAAAGAAATTCGTTTTCTTAGCTTTTGAAGCAGCTCTAGCAGAAGGCTGTAAGTGAGGATGAATAGAAAGGTGCAAAAGAAGTCGAAAGGACAAATATAGCAAAGAAAGAAAGTATCGATCTCGTTTCGATCTCGAATTGTTTGCTTTAATCCATTTCCAGACGAAAATAGAGTCCCTAATTCATCTGTTTGGATACTCAAACATATTCAAACAACTCTCTTAACATTGACTCATCATCCCATCAAGTTTAGTCACATACTCAGTCTAATATCACATAAGTCACTTTTTTGATAAATCATATTAATAATCAATTTTATCAATGAACATAAGCACAGAAAGTAAAATAAATATGTATTTTGTGTGTTTGTATATTTACGCTATTCCAGTCGTCTTTAAAGCCTCTTGATATCATTATTCTTGACTATAGTGTTTCTTGGTACATAAATTCCCAAAAAATAAATAGAGAAAAAGTAAAGTAATTATATTTTATTTTAACATTTAACTTGCATTTCGAATAGATGTACTAAATAGAAGAAGAATGAAAAATAGTGAACTAATTTATCGTTAGCCTTATATAATTCTCCAATGTGTGAGTCGGAGGTGGGAATGTTGGCAAATAGAGCAGGAGGACGGATAATATTTAAATTTTTATCTCTGGTTTTAATATTGAAATGAGCATTGTTATTATTAAATACCAATAATTAAATAAACCAAAACTAAAGTGTTTCAAACAAAATACAGTGTAAAGATTTCATGAAAACAATAATTTGGCAAATTAATAACTATGACTGTCTTTATAGAAAGGACTGGAGAAATACATTCTTATTGCATACATTTTCTTTTATTGATATGTCAAAATTTTATGTGGAAAATGGAGAAATATTTAATGTAAATATGATGGGATGGGTCAAGGTAGCTTGGTGGTATACGTCAGGGCGTGATTATTTACACTCAATTCATCAATATTAACCATACTTTGCATTTTACTTGCAATATCACTTAAGGAGAGTCTCTTCAAATTTCAAATAATTTCATCTATTACTTTTTTCGAATTCCATACCACACACATTCCAAATAATTCACTTTTATTAGTATAGATGCAGTAAAGTCTGCATGTTTTAGTGTAGATATATTATGCATAATATTATACGCACTGGTTATTTTCACGGAGTGTTGGTATTGGACGTTGTGTGATACACAAAGACGATTGTTTTGAAGCAAGTTGTAATTAGAAATTCAAATTCAAATACGGACATGGAGTATGAGAATATTTATGGTGAGAGAAAGCAAAAATGCAGAATAAGAATAAAAAAGTTGATTAAGTAAAGAAAAAAATGTAAATGAAGTCGGGATGTATCGGGTATTTGAAATATATTTCATCTGGTTGGTACATTGACATTATCATTGTTAGACATGATATGAAAATATTTTGAAATGATAATTCAGCCAGTACCAACCAATCCACTTAGATATAAGACAAAAACAAAATTGGACTAGGAAGAATATTAGAAGTCAAGTACTTCATAAAGTTTTCCAATGTTATACTTCTTTAAACTGGAACAAATCCTTTTATTTTCTGAGGCAGGATAAAAGTGCATCTCTCCGCAAATAAAACAAAGACCCTCAAAGGCACTTAGTTTTATCTGCAAATGGATATCGACTTACAAACATTAATCCGAATTTCGAATCCGTTCGAGAAACCGCGAAAGCTGAGTGTCGATTCGGGCTGAGAGTTCAGGAAGTTAGCATCAAGTTGGTAAAACTGTGATACACGCAGGCGGAATGCGTCGGGGAAAACTCTGTTAACTGAGCGCCCTTGAAAGCGCTGCCTCGGGGAAGCCCCTTTCATGTCTGCATGCGCGGGCCTCTAATTACGTTAGTTTCGCGGAGGGCCATGGCAGAGGTGGGGCGCTACGGGGCTCTTATTAAGATCCCATTCCATTATGCCATAAGAACGCCAGGTTCCGACCAACGACTTCTGGATATCCAAGAAGAATAGTTTAATCAGATTTCTTGAAAACTGACTAAATCGTCAAAGTTATTTCAACGTTCCACGTTGACAAAATATTTGTATTGGGATGACCCAACAAAATATACAGTTACTGAAATTAGTAAGGAAATACGTCTTATTTTTCATTTGTCTAATTCAGAATCAAATTTTAAAAGAAATAACTACAAATTTTTCTCAGACTACGAAGCCGTTTTTATTGAATTGATTATGTTTGAGAGCGAAATATTCATTACGCTGTTGGAAATTTTTTGAAAGAGGAGTTCCGAATTTTTGCTCCATTTTCTTTGCGGGGCGGGGATCATAAAAGTTCTGATCGCTTGCTCTTTTATATTCTGGAGGTGTTAATTACACATTTCAAGTTTGAAAACCATGAAATAACTGAAAAAACAAAGAAACATACTGAGAAACAATTTCGAGCTGAATAAAAAAAACAAGAAAAAATACTACAACTTACCGACGGACGATACACATAAAGTTAACTGAGAACGAAATTCCATTTAGCGAAATGCCGAAGATGTTATTGCTAATTTGATCTAGAAAAAAATCTTCGGAACTTTTGACATTACCGTGAAAATCTAGAACAGCTGACAATGCTTACAATACGAAAAAAACATCGCATTGAGACTGAGTTTGTTGCTCGGTTCATACATATGCGTAGTTATGGAAGAATTATTTATGAACATTCTATTGTTACTCATAATTTACCATTCCTTTAATCAGATCATAGCAAATCTCAACATTTACACGGATACGTAAGGTTTTTACTTAAATTTTATAAGACAAGAAAAATGCTCCAAAAATCATTAATATAAGAAATTGAAAAACATTTTAGTTTATATTGAAAAATCAATTGAATGAAAACAATGTTTTCCTGACATTATCATAACTAAAACCAAGATGGTCCAGGAGGTGTCACAAATACAAAACTTATTCGTATTTGCCGACGTATAGATCTTGATCAGTTCATCAGCAAAGAAATTTATGTGTTTTACTGTTAAACAACCTTAACTCGTGGTTAGATGAAACATAGATAGGTAAAGAGATACTTTATTGTATTGACAAAATGCATCCGTCAGTCATTTGCCTCACAAATCCCAAGAAAGTAATGACAGAAGTGGCATTACGATAAATTATTTTCATTTGAAAACCATTTTCTTAATTTCATCTAGATCACTCAGGTTATTTCAGATGGACAAAACTCATAGGCGCAGGAGAGGGGGTAATTCTACGATAACAACACAAAAAGGCTCTTTCTTATGTAGGAAAACACTATCTTTTTGACCATTTATTCTGTTTTATCGAGATCGCGTTACCCGCTAAGTCACCTCTCATGTACAACTCAAATTTGATATACACGATAGGATTTTTTGTCATTTATTAAATGTGAAATTAGTGTGGCATAGACTTCAGATTTATCATTATTGTCAAAAGCAAGGCGATGATAATTATGATGTAGTTGGTATAATCATTAAACACAGGAAAAAACTATTTATTAATTTGATAATATTTTATTACTTCAATCTACATAACAATACTATCGACTGTATTTCTGACACCACTGTTCAAAAGTTGAACATAATGATAAATATTAAGAATATATTTTCTTATTGTGGTGTTCCACAAGTATCAATTCGCATTGCTCAGTGCTTAACTGTACCTCACTCTGAAATCACGTTTCTTCTCGTAAGGCAACTATCCCGAAAACTACTCTCATCGAAAACCATTGAGCGATGCGATCGAAAACTTCTCACTTCTGCTTCCAAAGCAGAAGGACACATCCACCCAGAATTAAATTGCGCTTAAATTCTCCTTGTTCATCAAAGTGAAGCGGAATCAAACGCATCAAACGAATGAAGGATTCATGAGGGAATTTCCCCCCTCGAGTCAGGAAGGTCCTCGTTGAATGAGAAACCGAGTGGACAGACGAGGTAGGCTTCCTTCCTTGCTTGCTTCCTTCTTCCACGCTGGACACTGGTCACGATTTCCTTTCAGTGGAGGAAATGCTTTCACCCTCCCACTGCACTGCGGCTTCCTTCTCCGAGTAATCCCTCTCTCTTTGGGAACAGTATTATCACCCTCGGACACCGTTCCCTCGACACGTCGACGTCTCTCGCTTTTTTCCCGTTCGCCGTCTGCTTATCCTGCACTTCCGAAGAGGAATTTCCCCTTATGGTGAATCCTGTTCTCGCTAACCATACAAAGAGCGGCGTTGACTCTGGTACTGAGCGTGGCATCAAATGCCACCATCATATGGATCTCCTTCATTGATTTCCATTTCTACATCTCAATCAAAAATTGAGGTAAGTAAATAAGTTTTTAGCCAACTAAAAATTGGCTACGTCTAGGAAATCGATATTGTTGCTCAATATTTTTAGGCTGAATTTTTTATCAGTGTTATCCTCTGCCTACCAAATTATGGTGGTGTCAGAGATTTTATACGTTTCTTGTTCATAGATTAGAACGTTCGGTTTATTATCCCAATGTATTCAAGATTAAGTGAAGTTTAATCCTGGATAAAATTCTATACAATGATTGAAATGTGTGGCTCGTTTTATAAGTTAACACCAATTAATATTTAACCAAATTTGCTTTTTTTGGGACATATTGTTTTCTTTACTTCAAGATGTTATGGGTAAATTTTGAAACTAAGGATTTTAAGTTTATTTTTTTGAAATAGATTCTAGGTTGGAGACGGAAAAACCCTGCTGGTGTGGGAATTACAACTTGCCTAAGGGTTCTGCCCAACACTAAAGTGCTCCAAGTAGACCCCATAGTCATTAAATATACTATGGGGATTGTTTTCATTTTAGATACTCTAAAAAAGCTCGTGTTGCTAGTAAAACTTGATGTTCCAATACTTTTTTGCGCTGTTTAGTTCAAATACTATTCACAAGAAAAATAATTGACTGATACACATTTTTACATTGGTATATTCTTCGAACAAAATACAAATATGTACCAAATTTTGACAAATCAGGAAAAGTCACTTATGCATTCGCCCAAAAAGAAAAGATAAATCATTTGTCACAATATAAAATTCTGACCAAACAGAATAAGTTTTTATGACAATTCCAATAATGAAATATTTTTGGGTTGTAATGTTGACTAATCGCATGATTTTTAAAGTAGTCTCCTTTATTTTCTTTTTTTTAATTCCTTATCCTAGTTTCTACTTTTCTTACACTTCCACATCTTCTCTTCGTCCTCTGACAATATCCTTCAGGAGCTTAGAGAGCATCCGAGTGCACGTTGCGAGATGTCTGCAGTCTTGGGCGATTCTCTTCTTATCGTCGACTGGATGCTGGCTGGTCTTGTTGCATCATTACCACCCATTCATCAAGGAAGGCTTGACTCGGCCGCTCTCACACAAAGACGCTAAATGCTTGAATGCCTTACCGATGTGGTGGCGACGTGGGTGGTCAAACTGATTCGGCACTGTTGTACTTGGTGTCCGCCGAGAATTAAACATCAGCAGGGAAGAGGAAGATAAACGAAGAGGGAGATGAAATACAAAGTTCAAAAATTGCAGAGTTTGACTCTATGCAATTTTATGGGAATTAAATGATGTTCTCCGGGCGGATAATTAAATATTTTTATGGTGTATGATTTGTATAAATAAATCTGCAATAATGTTGGCTGATATCGATTTGAGCTCTTAAAACATACTTTACAATTCAAGCAATGTATATGTAACGCACAAACCCGAATTCGGCCATTGGACGAAAGAAAACGACCAAANGACATCTTACTTTTTTTTTTTTTTTTTTTTTTTTTTTTTTTTTTTTTAGTATTTAGTACGTATCAAATGTTATTTTCGTATAAGAGTCATAAGGAAAATGCTAATTACGCTCTTTTGAGTGTTTTTATGATCGGATTGGTATAACAGTATTCATCCGGAATATATTACAAGCTTTTATTTAACTCGCTCCGTTCGATGTAGGTATGTGTGTGTAGTTTGCGTGACAAGAGATCATGGTACCATTTTAGGAAAATCTACCCTAAGAGAGTGAAATGGGGATATATATGTACTTATGTTTTCCTTCCGTTTCCAAATTCGTAATTTTATTTTTCGACCACATCCAAATTTCCTATCAATCTGTAATTTTACATATATGTGTATTTTGCATTGCAATAGATGATTATGGTACGATTTTACGGAAGTCTATCCCTAAGCGGGTTGAAATAGGGGTACGTATGTGAGCATACATTACACCAGAATGCTTGGAGCAATTTTTAACCAATCTTAGTACACAGATGACCATCTGATAACAAGCACCGTGGGGATAAGACAAAACTTGGCACTTTCTGAGACGAGTGGGAAGGGGTACCATGTAAATATAATTGAAGAAAATATTTGATTGGAAACTATAGTTTTCAGTACCGTAGAAATGAATAAGGTCACCCAATAAGTTCACAGGGGAGATAATATGCTCCTAGTACCCACAAGGGAGGGGGTGCAAATACGGTGTCAAGTTAAAATAATCAAAAACGTCCGATATTGGTGTGGAATGCATCCGTTTTAATACACTTTAATTGTATTGACACTCTCAATGCAACTTATACCCACGGTCACCCATTTAGTAGGGGATATACACCCATGGAGTAAGAATGGAATAAAATGTAACAATTATCGAAAATGGCCCCTATTAGTTTTGAGATTGTAGTTTTAGGAGTATCTGAAATCAGTAGTGATATATCCGTTGACACCAAACTCCACGATCAGCCACTATATATTCCTAGTACATTTTGGGAGAGGAATGAAATGTAAAAATGTAAATACTGAGGATTTTTTCAGACATTTTTAAGTTGTATTAGTATTTATGACGCTCGACCCCCTTGATTTTGAAATTAATATATCATATTTTAAAAATATCTGTTTACCTTCGAAGCTCTTGCACGTATTATGAGTGACCAAGGAAGGAGATTTTTATAGTTTCACATATTTCATTTTTCATTTTCATTTTTTAGCACAGTACCTTGTAAATAAAAACTTGTTTTAGAAATAGTTCTTTTATGTTTATTTTATTGAAAGATTAAATTGAATTGTATTTTACTCGATGTATCGAATCAGAAACTTAACAGCATGTGTCATAATTCATCTCAGCAACTCCGACAACTATGGATTCGACACAAATATTGTTTCCAATTTTTTTTTCGCTCGTCATGCTCGTTTCAACTCCATTTAGAGGGGGACCAAACGCACCGTTTGTTCGGACCTTCAACATAACGGCACTGGTAGTATAAGTTTTCATTAGAAACACTGAAAATTGCAGAATAAACGCAAATTAATGACTTTCATTTTTGTATAATGCCATCCTCTTTCCACACCTCCCCCCCCCACCATCCCCCCAGGGGACTTACATCTAGTAAGTACATGTTTGGCAAACACGGGACCCCGAGCTGAGTCTGGCATTACTTCCAATTACTTGTGTAAGGTTTCTTCCTTTCTCTTTTCTGACCTCCATTGGTCACCTCTTTTTCTCTTCGATCCCGGCGCTATTACGGCTAGGGTATCTCTTTCATTTTCCTCATCCCTCTCATTTTTGTCCTACCNATTTTTTGTCCCCCCTCATGTTATGTGTCCCCCTCATTTTTTGCCCCCCCCTCCATTTGATGTATGTTGTGAGATATGTTTTTGGTGTGTTGTAGATCAGGAGGGTTGAATCAGTGGGTAGGGTTGAATCATTCGGCGAGTCCCACACGCGGGGAGAGTCATGTTGGCTCTCCCTAGTGCGTAACTGCATTTTCCCTACCTGTACAAGTTTTTCGGGCTCCAATGACCTTTGATGTCGACATGAGCCGTAAAGACCCACAAAAGAAATCCACACCTCTCTCACTGACTTAGAGGTGGAAGGGAAGCCATTTCTCATGGGAGCAGAATGTAGACTTACACGATAACAGGATGTCCCGATTCAACTCAGCAACGTTGAAAACTGTGGATTCTTCTCTTATATATTATTTTCGATAATTTCCCAAAGGGTGGAACGGTGTTATATCACTCCTCGTCACAGCGGCCAGGAAAACTAGAGAATCATAACTAATATTGGACATTTTCGACAGTTTTGACGTAATACGCGTTTCTCCACCCTCTTAATTAAATAAATCGTCTCAGTAACCCCGAATATTATAAATACGACACTTCCTTCGATCATTTTAGATAATTTTTACGTGTTAGATCATTCCCATACTCCCCTTTCATTTTAATAATTCATCTGTGCAACCCCGAAGACGATGGATTTAGCTCTAATACAAGTCATTTCACATTATTATGACGTCCCGCACTTCTCACCCTCAGCTCCAAGGGTGCCGTACTTCCGTGTTATTTAAACAGTATTCACCGATCAATTATCCACCTCGGACACCCGGAGAACTATTTGATTTATTCAAATCGGTCCTTCTCAATTATTTTTTCGTTTCACGTCGTTTCCACTCCCTTTAGGAGATAAAGGAGTGTGTCATTTCCATGGGGACTGAATTAAGAATTAACCCATGTCAGGGACGACACCTTTCATCTCAGCGTCGCCAAAAACCGTGAATTTGTCAATTTCGCGAATTATTACATACATCTCCGATTATTTTCGGTTATTTTTTAAATTTAACCCCTTCCCACACCTCCCTAGGGGTGCAAGTAATGTGTTACCAACACAATTATTGTTGCCAGATAGTGAGTCATCGCTGTACCAAGTTTCGTTGAAACTGTTTCAGGTAGTTGAGTGTTATAATGCGTCATATCAATGTTATATCCAATGTTATATAAGTACATAGATAAAAATTGTGGGAAGAATTAATTTATAGACTTATATTGTTGTTCTTTATTAACATTTCACCACAGTTCGTTAATTTTAAAATCATGGACACGTAAATCACAGAAATATAAATTTTCCATCAATCTGAGTATTATATACACAACAGTGGAAATAATATACATGAAAATAACATGTTAACCACAGTAAACAGTCTAGAAATTATATCTGCTTCAAGTACCAGGAACTTCTTTGTTGTGAAAACGCTCAAACTAGTTCTGGAAAAAACGAATCTGCCAAAACTAGTTTTGGTCTTTTCTTCTGTCCAATGGCCGAATTCGGGTTTTGTGCGTAACATATACACTATTAAATATTTAGATAAATTACATTCGAACAAAAAATTCACTTTCTAAAATAGACCATTTTCCGAATCTTTTAAATCGATTACATTTATGTTGCCTTAAATCAATATTGTGTATAAGAATATTTTATAGAGCTTACCGTACNTGACTAAGATGACTGGTCACGCATGCAACGAACGGAGTCGCGGCATTTTATTTTACTGTCTTCAAAATATTTTTTTTCTTACAAATTAGATTCTCGTTACTAGTAATTAGTATTCATAAAATAACATATAATGAACGAAGAAGATATATAGGCTTTTGAATTATTTTACTGAATCAAGTAACATTACCCGGCAGAACCACTCTACGTTGAGCAAGAGTATCCCCCAATAATTTGAAAACTTAAGAATCTTATCCAAATATTATTTTACTTCGTCGTTCAATTAAAAACTAGCTATCAACTTATTCAAAATCAATATGCTACATTAATGTATGTTTTCTCGATTTTTAAATATCTCGATAAACGATTTTATGATAATTTCACTATAATTTGGTAACTCTACAATTTGGTTCCCTCAACCCCCTCCGCCAGAAAAAAAGAATTAGAAATCCCACCCATTGCCGGAGAAATTATCAAGGGAACTGTGGTTGGGGAGGACGCAAAATACAGGAATATTTAATGAGTGAAAACAATAGTAATTGAATTCCAGGCTACAATCAAGGGCGAAGAAAAGATCGATGGTGGTGATAAAGGTTCCGGAACACTTTTCAAACAAAGAGGAAATATGGAAGTAAACATATTATCAAGATGTGATCAGTATTGTAAAAGCTGTTCCTAAGTATTGCATTGCACTACTGCGGCAGTACCACAGCACAAAATATGTTGATTTAATCCAAAGAGAATGTTACAATTCTCGGGTGGAGAAAGAAGTCGAATTTTTTGAGAGCAAATTAACCATCGTAATTTTACATTAATATGTCAGTTCTCAATAAATCGTGTCCTCAAGTATTCATAATTTGAAACAAAGAATATAAAGCAGGATATTGAGACAAAAATGTACAGCTTTATTCCAGAATAAGTTAAATGGAATGCACTCGGCACTTCCCAATTATTGAATACTGAATTCACAGGGTTTATTTCGGTATAATATTAAAACGATCAGGTAACAGGTTGCAGTAAATTAAACAGAAAACAATAATTTTAATACTATATATAGAAAAAAAATACTCAATCTAATTCACATGAAGGATTTTTCCGATTTTTTCAGGACGAAAGAGTAGTTCTTTCAAAGTAATGATATCTTTGAACACCGATTGTTATATTTTTTATATGCTTGATACCTATATGAGAGTCTATCGATAATTTTAAAGTACGTAGAAATTTCTTAAATTGCTGTGAACCTCACCGTCAGGTAACATATTAATTATGTGATGTTGAATGAAACGAGTCCAGAATTCGAATCTCGGTCCCGTCTCCCATTTTCATTCAACATAACATAAAATTTACAACTACCGTCCCAGAAGAAACCTGCATAAATGTTAAAAGATAAATCATCATGCAAAACAAAATATTTGAGAAATCGACAAAAAATGTTAATTCTCTTGATAAAAATACAGAGGGTCTAGTACATCCCTTGTCCCATCTCGCTTGAGAACTTCCTTCTTGGTGGACCACGCAAGAGTGGTCAGGAAGATGGTTACTGAGGAACTCTCTCATTGGCTTGTGAGACAGAATAAAGCGTTTGCAGCAAAGTGCGGTTTTCCTTCTCGGCGGCACTCAAAACAGTACCCGTTAGTTAACAAACTGAAGGCAGCTCATTGTGAAGGGAACAATGCACTCGAAAGTTCGAAGTGAGACAAGCAAGAACCTCATCCATCGCATTGCTAGTCAACTGGACTCAAACATCATCGCAACCTCCATCCCGTAATCGCTAGAGCCTCTGGATTACAACTATTGGCGTAGCCACCTTGAGATTCTAAACACAGAGGGCATTGCCAACGGGACCGCCATCACTAAGCGAAACATTAGCATTTGCAAGCCACATCATTAGTAATCACCAACCTGCGCTATTTGTACTGACCCATTCATTATGTCTACTACCACTTGTTCAGTGAATGAAGAATTCCATTTTTGAAAGATAAAAATACATTTTAAATCCACTAAGAAGAGGTCGTATGTCTTAATTTAATGAACATCGAAATAGTAAAATAATTTGATTTATTCTATTACGTATTCATGTCAATCAATATGAGATTTATATCATAAACTATAACCAATTCACGTCGTTAACCGTTACTGATTAATATTATTTTACATTTCATACTTCCAATTCCACTGTTCCACGGGGTTAGTAGCGAAAATTAAGAAAAAGAAAATAATTACGTATCACAGAATGCCTCTAAATTAACGTAAATAATTATTACCATTAAATTTTAAATACGGTATCGTTGACGATAAGTAAAGTGCATCATCATTGAAAAATGTTTGGAAACCACTGTGTTAATGCAATAGCCATGAGATGTTTGAACGTAAATATACAAACGTTTATTTGGTTTCTATGGTGTCAGGGTAAAGAGGCGTCATTCCTTTACTGCATTTGCATTAATATTTAAAATAAAATAAACTTTATAGTAAAAAAGCAGTTGCAAACTGCGTATGACAACGTGGGGTATAATAAACTATATTATTCTCCGAAAACAAGCAAGCGATCATCCCATCAATCCCATTACGGGTCCAAGGGCAGTGGTAGATATAAAGTTTATACATTTTTTTAAAATCAAATATGTACTGTTATTAATTTATTATTCCAAAATGAATCGTAGATATAACGTGCAGTCAAAATTCGAGACTAATAATAACAAAAGTATTAAATGACACTCCCGCCTTTGGAAAATTTGCCACTACCCGGAGGAAAACCGGAAGAAAATCCTGGCCAGTATGGGGCTACAGAGATAATGCATATAATTGTGCCTTGGTTGCGTACTGTTAGAAATATAAATAAAAAGGATCAAAAACACCGTGCATGATAAAAAAGTCACACAAGTTTATTTATTATATTATTTATCACAAAACTTTATTTTCCCCTTCCAAATACCACATTTCTGACTAAAAGTCGGTTCTTGCTTGAAAATTGTCCAATTAAAATTGACTAAGCGACAAAAATTGAAAAATTTCCGAAATAATATCCAAAGCATTGAGAAACCAGTCTCTTTTGAATAGTTTCTTCACACTGTCTATGCTTTTTTTAAATTATTATACCGTAATTATTGTAAATTTAAAGACATAGTGTTATGATAAAAAAATATTGTTATTCAAAGAGTGAAATAATCCGCCATTAAACGTTCTTTCTCTATGAAGTCAAACGTAAAGTTTGAAGAATCTTCATAATCGTTTAAACATAAAATTACTTTGGTAAAATCATCTCGGATATAAAAATAATGGGTATAATGTAAATTTTGTCTGGAGTAAGATAAAAAACAAACGTTGATATAAACGCTTCTACATATTTTCAGTTTATTGTAAAAGAACCAATAACTGTAATAGTTCATTAAATATAGTATATTATAAATTTTCAATAAATGCATGAAATATTTTTAAATGGCGATTTAATTTTATATGTACTTGTATAGAAGGACTTAGTGCAGAACAGTGCGATTTATCTATACTTCATTTAATTTTTATTTTCCAATTAGAGGTGTAGATATGATCGTCCAAACAAGATGAGAGATATTTTCATTTCTCCGCACGTTGTGTATTCCGCCTAGTGCTGCCATCTGCATTCGAGAAAAATTAGAGAACTAGAAGCGATCGAGGTTGACATTGACTACTACAGACCGTCCATATTTCCGTGTGCTGAATAAATAATTGATAATTTGTGTTATTTGGTTCCGCTCACAAAACCATTACGTGACTACTAAGTTCCACAGAATCTAATTTCGTTTTGGTTAGAAAATGTTGCATCATAAGAAAATGAGGTCAATCGAAGTGATATTATTAAGAGCGTCCGCTCAAGAAACTGAGATAAAGAAAAGACTTGTTATCGAAGGAAATGCGTAACAAAGAACATATATTCAACTTACATCATAAGACTTCCTACATTATAGGAAATACGTAGGATGATGCTCTGATGATAATGAAAACACATTGACACAAAACAAAACCATACTTCTCGTGTCAGAAGAGGCGGAAGCGGAGGAGGTTGTCCGTTCGGACCTCATCCTGCGAGGGGTCTCCAAATAGTTCAACAAAAATCATAAAAATACATAATTTTGAACACAAATACACTCTAAAACATTTTTATCACAGTAAGATAGGGTATAGTTGAGATTATTATAAAATAAATCTCGAGTTTTCATTATTTTTTTAAATAAATTGTTGCGATCGATATGCTCTTCTTCTCAAGCAAACACTTTTGTGTATGAGATAAAATACTCCCATCTTTCTGAATGTTTTTATCTATATTATGCAATAGGGTATGCGGATCCAAATTATTATAGACAATCAATTATATATATTTTTTCTCTTTATTATCACCAACGTTTCGACACTGATTGGTGTCTTCATCAGAGTAACTATAATTCAATTAGGAATATTAATGGGATTACACATCAATATTTTGAAGTTACAAGAGAAGATCCCAAATACCTAACCCACCATATTACAGTATCTACTGTTTTACAATATAATATATAATATAACATACCTTGATTCAGTTACACAATAGACATTGTTCTTCAAAGCCTTGTTAATACATAAAAACATCTCGGTGGATTACATCACCTTGTCAAACCTTACTTCACTTACAACAGAAGTCAACTTCCATCTCAAGATTATTCATTTCTGCAGGTACACCTCTACCAACCTCAAAATTCCAAATTTTTTCAATTTGTTTTTAAGTCCGAGAGTATTACCAACTTACAAAAGTCTTACATCTTACTGATCAAAGCAATTTATTGTACAATAATTCTTATTCTTTACAATAATGTTTATTTTTTGATGATATGGAATACACCATCATAATCTTTTGTGTATGATTTGACGATTGGCGCTCCGAAAAAGAATTCCGCTCCGGGTCCCATTACAAGTAGGTACGCTACTGACTCGTGTCACGTTATAAAGTAGTTACGTTAAACTACATTATTAGGAGTCCAAAAATAAATAGATATTAGCGTTGACTTCGTGCGAGTAGAGGTTACCAGGAATTCAGGGCTGCGGCTTTAAGAACCCCTGAGTAGGTTCGAAACTATCTTAGGATGAGGGTTAGAACACAATCATTTTTTTTCTTTTCTTAACTCAAGATTAGAACTCATTGGTAAAATACTTTCTATTTCAAGAAGAAATAGAAAGATAAACGGATATATTAAGATTTTCTGGCGCGGTTCTTATAGCAATTTTATTTGCATCTCAACAACAAGAGGCAAAATTGATGAATTCGTATACTTGTAAGAATAATCATATACTTTTAAATATTCGTCAACATTATTTACGTTCTCATCGACTGAACTAAATATGTTTGAAAATAAACGTATAAAAATTATTGTTTATTTGAATAAAAAAAATATTGTTGAACAACATGTTAAAAATAGAGTGTGACCACAGGGAGAACAATAAATTAAGTTCTTCTTCGGAAGGAAGCTTGGACCACCCAGTATCTTTGAATTGCAACACTTCATTGATTGAGTAATTAATTAAATTATTACTGTTATTTAAAAAAGATTTGTTTAGGAATGAATATGGTGAAAAAAATTAATGAAACAAAAAATAAAAATAATGTGTTGCGATGAGCAATGTTAAATATCAAATTCACAGCCCCATCTTCCATATATGCAAATATTCATAATAGAATGAACTGAACAAACAAATCTAAATGTGGAATCACGAATCCATGGTTTTGTAAAATCAAAACATGTTTACCGCTTACTTTTTTTCTTTATATATTTGTGCGTTCCTCAGGGATTGACGAAGAATCACTCATTTGATATATTTCTTTATTTGAACAAACGAAATCGTTTGAACAATTATTTAGCGTATTTTCCAGTGAGTTTAATGTTATCACTTCATATAAATGATCGTAGTAATTAATGGTTGAGAGAATGCGGTTTCCTGTCATATCCACTCGAATATTTATTATGAGTAGACTTACTCTTAGTGGTAGACTATTGATTAGCAAGTTAGATAATTTATTGTAAAAAATAAAGCTAAAAACTGTGTATGTCCACGAGGAGGAAAATAAACTAATTTTCTCACAGGAAGGAGGCAAGAGACTATCCCATCAATTCCGATCAAAGAACGCAAAGGTACTGTATTTGTACTGTATTTTAAAAAAAGGAAACATGTTTTTTTTCTCGGAAAAGTTACTAATTTAGCGAAACCAATAAAATCACTCGAAATTCGAGATTAATGATTACAATATTATTAATGACACTGCATACCCATGTCAATAACGAGTAAACCTTTGTATCAATCCTAATCTATCCTAAGAGAAATTGGATTAGAACTGGGACCAGGATTGAGGGGGTAGTAATAGTTGATTCCTGAATATATTTACCCACAGCATTTATTGGAGTCTTCAGACGAAGTCATTGAGCGATATTTTAATATATTTGTTCTATTCAGTGAATTCTTCGTAAGATTGTCAAGGACTTGTTAAATTAATAAGAGCTTCCATCGTTTATACGACTTAGCAGACAAAATTTATCTAGGTTTTATGAGGTTCGTAGTTTCGATGGACACCCCTCAAAGAGTTTTCTGGTCTCATTAGCACAAGGTCATGGTCATGTACGCATCCGGTGGTTCGGAGTAGATACCAGTGCTGAAATATTTCCTCCTACCGGAAGAAGGAACAAATAGCACTCGCTAGAAGGATACGTGCTTTAAAAATTCAGAGCAACATTGATAGACAAAATGTATTATTGAAGTTTCAAATCATTATGTATTAGCTTTAAGGAAACCTAATGTGAACAATTCCAGAGACGCGATATACAAGAGTTTTGGGAGTCAGTGAGAGATGAATATATTTGCAAATAATAAAGAGAAAATTCAATTTCAGACTGGAAAATCTGGTTAAAAGAAATAGAAATAAAATTGAATTATATTTGCGGTCATGATGTTTTCATGATGAAATCTCAGTAAGTACATGTTACCTGAAATGATTCAAAAAATTATATTCATTCATAAAACCAAATTTTTCACATGTGTATATACAAAACAAAATTATAAATCCACTGATGGTTACTGTGTTTTTCTGTGATTTTTGTTCCACTCTCCTCAGCTATAAGAAATCACGGGTCTATAATAAAAAACCCGATAGTAGTGCGGTGTTGTCATGTTTCACTGCCGTAATCTCGATTTGTCTGACATTACTTTATTTTTCATCGAATACCTCGTATCACAATCTGTAAATCATGAGTGACACAACTTTGTAACAGTTTAAGAATACCAGTGAATAATTTCGAAAGTTGGAAGGATTCTCAGCATTTGTTAATGTATGATTTTTTTTTATAGATAAAGTTGATATCATGAAATACTATGAGAGACCATTGAAACAATAACTTTCAATCCATTCTTGCAAAGTTCATGAAACTTTTCCCACTTGTTGACAGTAATAATATAAACAAGTGTTCAGAATACTAAGAAAATTTAGCATCTCCAAATCTAAGAATTTCGAAGTACTAACTTACATGCTTAGTTTAAATAACAATTTTATGTATGCTTTATCAACAAATGTGTACTATATAAACCCCGAAAATTATAAATATTGATTATATCCTACTTAATCTCGCATAAAGTTTCACCAAAATATTTCTTTCTCCTTGAATATTTTTTCTCCAAATTTTTCTTTCATATCAACACAGCGAACAA
Organism: Laupala kohalensis; assembly: GCA_002313205.1. Classification (NCBI taxonomy): domain Eukaryota; kingdom Metazoa; phylum Arthropoda; class Insecta; order Orthoptera; family Trigonidiidae; genus Laupala; species Laupala kohalensis. Next base: position 57,793 of record NNCF01135601.1, on the reverse strand, counting down.
TTTGTCCTAGTTATCATTGCTTTTTGTCTTCTTTATGGTTTAGCCGTTTACTTATTACTACAAAATGATTTTCTACATTAACAGAAATACGTCGAATAATTTATAACAGTAAATTGCCATAACATTTTCCGCGTTTAAATGAAGTAAGCGTCTGCCCGAAAATTAAAAAGTATATTCGAATATACGTAGTTGATGTGCAATTTTGAAGTATTGAACGTTAAGTCAATTTAATAATAAATAATAAATTTATTGTCAAAGGAATCAGTTACAAACTACATATGACCATGCTTTATACATGTTAACACGCTAATTACTTAAAAAATTACCGGAAAAAATCGAGATTCCATCACCCAAATAACGCTTGTAAAAACACAAAACTTCATAAATTACTTTTAGTGCAAAAGAGAAACATTAAAATTAATTTTGACTTCAACTTGCAAAACTTCGACCCCGGCAATAAACACAGGGAAGCTTTGAAATAATATAATCATTCATGATTTTCTATAAATGTCCCGTGTATTTTTACGAAATTTATTTTCTTCTTGGTAACGTATAGAGACGTTTCTCTGATATTGTTGAAATGATAAAATGGAACCCAGTAGAAAGATTGTGAATGCAAAATTCAATGTTAAGTTGTGAATGCAAAATTCAATGTTATGTCATTTCCAAACAATGTCCAATCGACCTGAAAGCTCCTCCGTGACTCAGGTGTTAGCATTCTAGTCATTCCGGGTTCAATTTCCGGTGGGATCAGAAAAGAATTTGAAACTTTCCACATTAATGTCTCAGTTCATATATAGCTGTGACTACTGAAAAGCGAACCCTCCTTCCTCTATCCACCACCTCCTAGTATCAATTACTCTATTACTAACAACTCCTTTTAAACCTTCAACGTGGACCAAGTTGTTGGTAAACCCAGCTAAGCAGCCCACCTGCTAACAATAGCCTACCACCCATCCCCTACCTCCTATCCCTTCACGTAGATAAACTTCGCTATATTTCCCATTTACAAATACAATAATAAAACAACAAAAAATGACCTGAGAATTTTCAATAAATACTCAAAACTTGATTTTGCTCTGTTGATATCTTATAACTAAATATAAAATAACTCTGATATGTTTACTTTTTAGGAAATAATGAAAATAAAACGTAATCTGAGTTCGTTGTTTCTTAAGAAAATGATACTTTCGGTTGGGTTATGAGAAATTGAATGCCGAGTGGTCATTTTTACCTTGCCCACGTTCTCACATATCTTCCTCCACGTAAAGGCATGGGGGAAAAGCATCACTATGCTAATTACAGTAAGTATGATTATTGTGCGAGACATAAGTTCGCATGTACAACATATGCAATAAACGTCTGGCAGTACTTGTATGGGCCGCTGTTACTTGCGTCACGTATTTTCTTCGTGTTAGGAGATTATATAATGAATGCGAAGTATTTATCATTGATACATGGAAAATCAATTACTATCTCAATGTATTCTCGAACTCCTTGTTCACCTCTGTTATCCAAGATGTATATTTTAGAATAATTACACGAATAATTATTTAATGAAGTCTGTAGTTTTTATGTGCTTCGACATCAATTTATTTCCATAACATATATTCCTGATACGGTATCAAAAAAAATTGTAATGACACGTAACTTGTATTACTTATCAGAACCTTCATTATTGTTAAATCTTATTTCGAAAAGGTATCTTTCTGTAATTATCTCTTCTTTCCCAACATACTCTACCATTTCTAATTGTGACGTATCACTACAAAAATTAATATCTAGAATTGAAATGTTATACTGAACTGTGTATTATTGGAATTGAAAATTCAATAAAACTAAAAATATGAGATTTAGTTCATCGCTAACCATTAGTTTTTCGTAATTTTACGCTCATATAGTCTCATAAGATTCAAGTTCTATGGGAAATTTCGTGTAAGAAGACTTTATTTACACATTTTTTACACGAGCAGGGTTTCATACAAATAGATTCTTACCATATAAACAATTCAGTTCTCACCCTTAAGGAATGAGTCGCCCTTTACATGGATGAGGGTTCGCGTGGATTACTCCTGGCATAACCCATATATGCCTAGTAGCCCATCGTCGTTTTATGTTTGGAAGTCAATAATTAGGAATTATTTTTTTACAACGTCATATGCTCATGAAATAAAATAATTGTTTCTTTTATTCATGCCCTAAACCTCTTATTATCAGTTTTATTGAATTTTATTGAACAGGTAAATAAAAAACGAAATGAAATTGGTTCTGAAATGGAAATGGAATAAGGATATTTTCAAACCGAAAAGGAAAAAAAGTAAGATACATGTTTTGAGATATTTAAGCTCGAAAAAATAACAATTTTGTCTTGAATATTTAAGTTTCCCGTCAAAGGAAGTAGCCAATTAAAAAACATGTTTGAACTCCACGCAAAAGTTTCAAATAAGACAAGTGTATTTGGAAATCATTTTAAAGAGAAATTTATGTATGAGAAATTATGACAGAAATGCGGGGGAATATTAATAATAAAATTATGACAAGGAAAATGTGTTAATTGACTGTTATCTAGTGTATTATCAACTTTTTATATGCTCCAGTGGCATTCATCTTTATCATAACACACAATTGGTTGAGAACATACGTTTAGACATAGAATCCGATAAAATTACTTTGAACTAAATTTTCAAACCTGTCCATGCAACCTTGGGTCCACGCGAGTGAAATTACCCATATATTTTTACTTTAAATCGTTATTCTCATTCTTTGTCGCCATGAAAATTAATCAGATAGAGAACATTTAAGAATTACAGTATAAGGAACCAATATACATTAAAAGAAATTTATGTGCCAGTGTTTTATTGAATAAAATTTCACTTTTGGCTCCCCAGTAACATAATGGGATTTTCCCGGGCACAAAAAAAAACCTAACCTCAACTCCGTCGAAACATTAATCTACCATGTGAATTTCGAACCAACATAGACATCATTTGTAAATGATATAAAACAAAGCAACACTTTGGCCGCGTAATTCACACATTCACCGAAATCAAGGGGGATGAGCTTCATTACCACCATCTGGAGCGATGAATCTATTGTTCTTTTCGCACAATTTAATTGTTACGCTTTGTCGGTTAAATAAATGGTGTCAATGTATATCACTGGTTAATTTCTAAAAAATTCAAAAACAGTTGGCCACAACAGCACGTGCAGTGGTACTCATCCTCCACAACAACGCTTCTGGATCCCTCCCCTCTCACATTGAAACGTAATTAGTGTAACCGAACGCATTTGTTCAGAACCACCAGAATCTCCACATGGGAGATCTCGCATGTATACCAATGGGATACAATAGAAAATAAAAAATAGCCATTTGTGTTTACGGATTATCTCTTGCACTCAGGGCTTTGGAAAATCTTCCGAATCGTTCGGTATTGGGTAAAATGGGATTGGGATAGATGTTAATGAAATTTTCAAATATTTACAACAAATAATCATTTCGTAAAATTTACTTACTATATTTATTGATTGCCATTCCAGAATAATAATTGAGTTTTTAGATGTGTTATTGATATGAATTTCTAAATAAATTTATCATGATGACGTCTACTGAAACTAGTTAATTATAATAAATAAATTGATCCAATTCATTTAACAGTCAATGTATTTAGATTAAAGAAAATAAAATGCACAAACTATATTTCTTTGTTTTTTTATTTATTGTTTTCTAAATACAATGTCTGGTTTATGAATTATATTGATCTATTTCCTAATAATACGAATGTCTGAATAGTTTGTGAGATTAATTATACTTCATTCCAGTAATATTTCAAGATCAGGACGAATGTACAATTAAAGTCAAAACTACGGAGGGAAATATTTGAATAATCTACATTACATGTAATTATTTTTAAGGATAATATCATTAAGAAGACCCTAAGTCCTGTTTAATTTTTCTTCAATTAGAACGCGGGAGAATTACTTCTTGTACATATTTCTCCATCATTAATTTCATGTGCAAGCATAAATGAAACTGATTTTTTCTTTTGAAATCACTAAAAGTTATTATATCGCCGTAAATAAAAACTTATTCTCTATTTTTCTGCAGAGTCAAGCAAATCAGAAGAATCATGCAGTGTTACATAATAATAAAAAAATATTGCAAACACGTGTGAAAATTTCTCAGTCAAACAGGAAAGAATCAATTAGAGAACCCACTGTGTCGTGAAAGCTGTAAATGGCAAACATAAAGATTTTCTAGTATTTCAATTTTAAATGTAAATTAATGTAATAAACATAATAATGGAAGTAATCGTGTTAAAGGATTCAGAATGTATTGTAGGTTTCCACTTCTTCGTTATAGGTTGTAAAATATTGTAAGGTGGTTGGCTATTCTGTCACCACTTCTTCGTTCCCCGACGTCTTGATCCAGAGATGATCCCTAACACAAAGACAAAAAAATAGTTTCATTTTGGATTGTATCAAATTCTGAACATTTCGGATTCATTCCAAATTTCAAGAAAAATTATACCTAACAACTATTATCAAGCGATCGCTGTCCTTTTATTTTGTACGGAAATGATTAGTGCTGTTGTCAACACCAATATAAAATGCTTTAAAATGAGTGTTGTTCGGTATAATTTTCCTTAAAATTTTGTTCTGAATTCCAAGTGAAACTAATTTTTTTTCTTTTATTTGCACGGTAAAATCATAATTTGCAAAACGAATTATCCAGTATGGATGATGGTGTGAGTGAAAGGTGATGTGTCAGGTAGTATCTCGGGATCAAGACGTCTCGAAACGAAGAAGTGGCGACTGAGTGAAGATAGTAGTCAGCCACCTTCCTATATTTTACATTTAGTATTTAAACATTCAATCGGTGTATTAAGACGAGTCGTCATTGTATAAAATCGCCATTTTTCGTCTGCATTTACTGCAACAAACATCATCAGGACTGAGTAGCTACTAAAAGTTCAGAGCTAAGTAAAATCTAAGCAGAAGAACAGTATTTCTTGAAGACGATGGCAGTAAATACCAAAAAATTTCGAGATTTTATAAAATGACGTCTCGACTTAGTAACCCGAGAGAAATTTTAAAAACTATTCAGTATTTTGTTTTTATAGAACCAACGAAATAAATTTCCCAATAAACCTTATCATCGATTTTCGTCGTCTCAGAGGCAGTTCATGATATAACTTCACTATCAATTTAATTTATACTTTGAAACAAATTATACAAGAAACAGTATATAATTAGAATATTATCTCGTCCACAACCTTATCTTGGTAGTGATGCCTGTCGGAGTCTGTTGGTTAAGAATTACGGGGGTTTGGTATGGGAATTAACAAAAGTATCCTTTCAGAAATTAGATATAGCGATAAATAATTAGTATGTTGGTATCACGGCAATAGAGGTGGTTCGATATTATTACAGGTATCTATTGGTCATTGGTTTGACGTACAACAGCGATTCATTGTGAATGTTATCTTCATATTCATTGTGAATATGGAATAGACTGTCGTGGACTTGACACGCTATGAAAAGAGAAAGAACCGTATGGGATTCTGAAGTGACTAAATAGATATGAACTAGAAAAGTTTTCCTGGAAACACGGAAATGAAATACATTGAAAGTGTAACGGTCATTTAAGGCGTTATCATTGGATTATTATATTATTGAAGGTGGAGAGGTAGTACCGTTATTTTGAAAATGACGAGTGACTAAGCGTGAGACCTAGAATGAAATCACTGTAGTTAACAGAGATAAAATATTCAGGAAAGTGTAAATCAAAGATGGAAGGTAAGTTTGAAATAAAATATTTCATATAAATATTACATGGATTATTTATTCCGTAGAATATCAAATGACTTGGCACGAATTGATAATATATAGAGAGAAATCTTAAGATGACTTAAAATGCTATACAAGAGTGATGGTTTTACTTACGAAGTAAGTTGTCGGTGTACCGTTCTGAAAGTTCTAAAATTAAATTTCTGTTATCAAGAAACAACCAAGATATCAAGTGGTTTATCATGTAAACATTTTGTTGGTCGACCGTAGTTTTCTCAACCTCATGAAAAAATTCCACTCCACAACACTTCATTTGCTGTCTGTTATAAAAAAAATTGGTGAACTATTTTTGTTCATTAATGGCACGCACAATTTACCACAATGAATGCATAAAGTTTTTTGGGAAAATTGAAGAAATGTAATATTTTTTTAAAAGTTAAATCGCGAATTTAGCTCAGTTATTCTAAATTTGAACAATAGCGCAAAAATATTCGCTAATAAGGAAAATGGAAATAAACAAAACTGTCACCAAATAAAAACCAATGAGGTTTCCAATCAGTTCTGATAACAAATCCCTCACTTTAATTTTCCGTATAAGGTACCACCAATTGGTTATATTGTAGTTTTCTCATTCTCTGTAACTTCCGATGCGTATTGGATTTTAAAAGGTATTACTCCACAAACATAATAGAAACTTTCACTACATGAAATGCACCACATATTTTATTTCTTGATCGGTATTGCACTGAATGACTGTTTAATGGTATGCGTTTTTGTCCAACTCTTAAATCAGCTCATATGCTAAACTCGAATGTAAAGGACAGAAAATTAATTTCCCGAATTTATTATTGTATTTCTTTTATTATATCCGTAGCCATATTTTTCTGAAATTAACAAATTGAATCACGTGAAAAATACCTGCATTTACCACTTTTTCAAATCATCAAATCGGCGTACAGTCCTATTATTAAGTTTTATTAAGTACTTTCGAACATAAGATTAGAGCAAAAATATTTATCTTTGACCCATATCTCTAATTGAAAATTTACCTAAACTTTTTCCTGTTACAGGAAATATCTCAGACATCAGTAACAGAGAGAGAGCACACCATCGGCGGTTGAAAAATTTTAGTGCTACGGAAACTTGGTAGTAAAGAAAGAAGATAGAAAGCGTTCATGTTTGAAAGTTTAACTACACAGTTTCAAAATGTTTTTCTCAATCTCAAGAAAGCTAGGGCTTCTTTCAGTACTATGTTTAATGTGTTTAGATATGAGGGCAGTTAATGTTCAAATCGACCCAACGAACGGTGAGTTCGAGCGTGATTTACATGATAACATGATATGAATTTGCCAATGTATAACGTGGGTAGTTGTCACAGCACACTTGTATAAAACATTTTTTGGTGGATACCGAACATTACTTTAAAATAATCTTCTTTTTACGAAGTTTCTACAATATAATATTATATAATGTTTTCTCCTTCCATTCCTTCTTAATCTGCCTGAAAACATACCTCCAGAATTCAATAGGCGGAACCCAACATATCTTCAAAATCAAAAGCCGTTACTCAAAATTTTACGCTAAATCCGTTACGTAAAATTGTATCATTATGTGTAAAATTAAATGCATGAAAATTTTCCGGTTGAATAAACGTTCCGTATTTATATTCAAATATTCATTATTTAATAAAAATATTAGTATATATTCATTTTTATTATGACGTTTTTATAGTATTGCCAAAGTTTGAAAAAAATATTGTGTATAAATGGATGAATGCTATTTATATTTACAATAAATTTTCTTTAAGAAATGGATGTGCCTTCTCCATCTTCATTCTTTCATTGAGTCATTCAGATTGGCTGGAAATGAAGTGTTAAACCAAGGTAGTGTTGAATAAAAAGGGCAAGTGATTTGACAATGTAATTTATTTTTGATCACATTTTCATAATCTCTTTACGTCACTCAGCCGATTTAAAGTGCAAAATGTTGACAATATATCGACAATCAAAACAACTAAAAGTAGAAATAATAAAGATAAAAATATGAAGAGAAAGAAAGTATGTGGCACAATCTATATACGTGCAAAAATGCTCATCACACGAGGGGAATTTTGCACAGACTGATTGAACGGGTATGAAACGTTTATTTTTCGGATGTTGGATGGGAAAGATATACGGAAAATAACATTCGAAAACTTTCTGCTTTCCGGATATACAAGAAGATCAATCTTGTTCTTAAGAGTATTATTATAGAAAATTTAACGCCTCCCGATATTAATCTACTGACCGATTTGACAACTCCGTATGGAGAACTTATTGTCTCTGTAGATAATGGTATAGCGGGTGAAAAGGCCACTTTCATCTCAAAACCAAATATAACATTTCTTTCACATTCCGCAGAAGAAACATCAACGATAATGACTACAAGAGTTTGATGAAACTACTATTGAAGGTGAGTATTCATTCGTATCTTTTTGAAACTGTCTCTGAAACGTCCCCCTGAAATGAACTATTCATCCATCTCATTTGTGGTTGTTGTTGTTGTTGTTCTGAAGCGGAAGAAAATAATCATTAGTAATTCATCTGACCTGGTCTGACATAATTTGAGTGATATACAAAAACTTGTAATGCTTTCCAGAATTTCGAGTGTCTTAATTTTTGTATCCAAATATATTTTACACCTATCTTGTAGGTTCTTCTCGGTCAATTTTAGACGTATGAGACTTATTCAGTTTCATATCGAAATATCTTAGTTGATTACACGAAATCAATCTATTTGGTTTTTCTATTCTTGTGACATGGTGTGATGTGATGCATGCCGTGAATTCTGTCTTGTTCTTCAATCATGAAACAAGCTCACCGAACAAAATATTTGTGACTAATATTTTGCTATTACCATGCAACACTACATTTCGCCAAGTTAACATTATATAACAAAACTTTGTCTAGCTTTTTATTGTGATTTTTGATTTTTAGTGCAAAAAATGGAATATCAACATAAAAACTTAAAAAGTTTTCTTTCGCAATCAGGTAAAGTTTTCTTTGATTTTTTGTTATTTCTGGCATATGAGTAGAAATTTAATTATTAAGAAGGTTATTTACCCATAGATTTCAAATTTACCATCAGAACCATTAAATTTCAAATATTAAGTTAAATTACACTAAAAAGTCTAAAAGTTACTTTGGAGCGGGAAAATTTTACGTAATATTTTTAAAACAAAATTATTATTTTTTAAGTTTAAGAATATGATTTAATCTTTAATATGACAAACATACATATGAAAAATAACAAATTATTTTTGAATCAATTCTATTCTCTAACCTGAACTGCCTGTGTGCTTGTTAGGGGGTGACTAATACTTTGTCCGGTGAGCTAATCAATTCCCTTGTACAACTTCCATTAAATAATTCTCTTAGCGGTAGGGTCAGTACCGTCCTCGGCAGTATCAGGTTAGTAACCGTTTGCTACTTCGATCATTAAACTTTCAATAGTGCCTGTGGTGGGTCGGTGATGCACTATTTTTTAAGCGTAAATTGATTTACGCTTAAAATATTTCACCAACACTAGTTATAATTTTTAGATTCAATATTAATGAGATTTGGATAAAATGAGATGGATCATGAAGGATTTGTAATCGAGTTATGTCAATAAGATAGACGTACGATGTTTTCACCGTGTGCGTTTTAATTGATTATACATTCATTATACACTGGCATTGATTGTCTTTGAATCTTTAAAATGTTATTCTTATTCCTGGTGTGATGATAGTGTGAATTTAGTTGATGCGTAAGCATCTAAAGTATATTTTCAAAATTGAATTTATTTATTTCCTTGATGCAGAAAAATCATCTGAGATCAAATACGTAAAAGTTATATAAATGGCAAAATTTAACGGATTCTCAATAATCAATGCTGAAATAACTATATCTCTTCATAATTCACCACACAGTCATTTTCCCTTCTTATAATAATCATATTTAATAATAAATGATAAAGTGAATTTACACTGACTTAAAATTCGATGAATTTATTTTTCAACTGGTATTAACGACGGGATCGGAATTGTTATTTTATTTTTTGTAAAATGGAAATTATGTGTCTTGTTCAGGAAATATATTGACGAATAGTGATTCCAAGGCTGTATTGGATACTTACTCAACTAACTTTCTGATTGTGTTAGAAGAACCCCTGTGTGATTTTGAGGTTGAGCTAAATAAAAATTAATTTATTGATTTTCGTGCATGTTTGTAGAATAATTGCAACAATAAATAAATTATTTTTAATTTCATATGACCTAAAAAATATTTATTTGATTTGATTTCTTAAGTTTATAAATAAGAGTGTCCGATCATTAAACAGAATATAACCTTATAGGGAGTTTTCTATAAAACCTACCATACTAATTAGTTTTGTGTATTTGGTTTTTCGACGTTTTGTTTTATTTTGTTTAGTGAGTAGAATAAAAAATAGCACTTTATTACGAAATCAAAACATGAGTTTTTGTCGTTGGATCTAGTCGTTTAATGAATTATATTGATAATTCAAGAATGGTTCATATTTTCAACACGAAATTCGAAACTTATGGTTGGAGGTTACGGTTTTATGAACTTGACAGTTTTATAAACTATGATTTCTAAAACAATAAATCATAGTTCATAAAACTGTCAAGTTTTTAATTTAAAAATGTGTTCCCTAGTCTACGTAGAGGAGACCAAGGTGGGTAGACTCAGAAGTACTTGTGGCAACGTTAATATCTCAGGAATTTCGGGCACTAATGGTGTCGCAACAGAGAAATTTGGCGTCGTTTATCGCCCAAACTAACTTGTTAGCGTACATTGCAGGACTCCAGAGAGTGGTTTTGGTTATCCAGCATGCGGGCTGCATAATTGACGAAAAGTAAATTTCTAACCAATTTTTTAGTGTTTTAATTTATGTGTAATATAATTTATTTGTTTTTGTATGTTCGGTGTGAGTGTTGTGGCGTAAGAGAAGTTTTATTCTGTTCGGTAATTTTGTGATATTATTATTAATATTACAATATATTCTGGAAGAATTGTAAGAAGTTATCATTTTCTTTGGCGAGATAAGTTAAAATATCTGGTTTCAACTTAACTCGTATATTTCAACCTTTCTCAGGTTTATTTAATAATCATTTAAAAAACACAATGTTCAATTTGGTTTATTTTAGAGTGCCTAACAAATATGTACGAAAAACGGATAAAGGAAAAATTGGGCTCACCAAAAATGCATGAGTGTTGAATTTCTGCAAATTTGTGAAAACTGTCTGATTAAGATTTAAACACTAAAATTTTATTCCATCAAAAAAAATTACCTATACTCATGAGTATTACTTTTACTTATTAAAATTATTATGAAAAATAGTTCAACATTAGAAAACTGATTTATTTGATCCCTTTTGGTGAGGTAGATATTGTGTACCCTGAAGGGAGGCAACTTATATGTTCTATAGAAGAATATATTTTAAACACTTCAAGTATTTCATGTTCGGTGAACACTTCTTTTCTTTAAATAAGTAAATTACCTTTATTGTCAAAATAGCGGATGCAAACTGTGTATAACCATGTGGGGGACAATAAACTAAGTTACTCTTCGGAAACAAGAAAGGGACCATCCCATCTATTCCTATGCCCAAAGACAGTGGAGGATATAATATATATAAAAAAAATTATATTTAACAAAATACGTACCATTATCCATTTATTATTCGTAAATGATTCTTAGATATAATGTGCAAATTAGAGATGGATAATACTAAAAGTTTTAAATGACATTCCCGCCTATGGAAAATCCGCCACTTTCCGGAGCAAAACCCAGACAACTCAGATTTTGATGTTGCCGCTCATTGAGATCTCTTGGACTTGGAGGACACTTCATATACACTAGACAAATAGACATCTTGAACAAATTTCATGACGAAAGGTTCATAAATGTTCTATTCAACTGACGAGTCAGTGAACTCCATCTAGTTATGGTAACGCCTCCATCATTTGGAAGTATTCGAGGGAAAGGGATTGTCACAGCGTGCGATGGAGAGTTCCTCCAAAATGGTAAAGTAAGAGTTTTCGACGAGTTAGGAAACAAGGGACGAAAAGGGAGAGTGTCAAAAGGAAAGTTGAAGAGGTCGTAAGTTGTGGTGGCGGTGGTTGAAGAACGCAGCGTTTACTGCAAAGTGCAGAAGCACCGTCTGCATCTGGGAGAGAACAGGAGACGAGTGAGTGCTGCGCTGGAAATTCAATCGACGAGGGGGCACTTTTTATAAAGATGCTTTCCTCGTGTCATCAGTCAGAGCACAGTAGGACGAAACGTGAAAGACCAGGTCGAAATATGAAAGATTTTTACCACATAATTGTAACACAATGGATTTTGGGGGGCACTAAAATTATATGGGTAATATTGCCAAAAATGAAATTTTGGCTTTAACATGGCAGTTGTAATTGTTTGAAAAAAAATGTTTGTGATAAAATATTTTTGAAAAAGAAATCATTAAGAGACCACGAACAAGTCGTTACAAACACTTAAAAAAATAAATTGGCAGAATATTCTTGAAAAAATTTTTTGCCAAAACATTTTCTTAAATAACGTTTAAGTTAACTTAATCACAACTTTACTCAAAACAATGAACATACTTCAAAAATATTACTCAGATAAAATTAAAAACGAATGAAAATGTAATTTGGTAATGATGAAATAGTTATCATTCATTATTAAAAATCACTTGCCGACAACAAAACCTATGTGTTTCATATTTTTAGATTTTAATCCATGTTGCCGCGTTAAGAACAATTCAATGTATTGCCCATTCACTAACATTATACACGTCTTCTAAGTCATACGAACAGATAGTTGATTCATTAACTTATTTCTTCGTGAAAATGAAGTAATTGAGTAGGTATTTGAATTTCGATTTGTATTGGATAAAACGTATTGTGTTGGTAAGTCTCGAGTTCCAGCAAATAACTCGTGAGTTGTTCATCTGACCAGTTACAAGTATGATTCTTCTTGTTTCTATGTTTACGGTTTTGTTTCCACCCTTACTTCCACAGAAATGTACTGTTCTAGACTACAAGTATTTATTTAACCCACAGACTAAAGTAGTATATCATATTTTATACATGACGTATCGTTTAACGATATCATACACCCTCTGATTATAATAGTAAGCATATATCTCTTTAGCTGAATTTGCTGTCAGATTCATTATGATACATTACTAAGAACAGCTTGAATCTTGAAACTGTTGTTACCCCATCACAATCCCGGCATTTCTTTGGGTTTTTTCTCGTGGTGTTTTGATCGGAGTTTGTGGATGGTCCCTGGATTGCTTCTTGAGAGCTAAGTAGCTTATTGTCCTTAATGTGATTATAGGAAGTTTTAACTATTCTTTTATTATAAAACTATTTATGATAAGGAACGAATTGAAAGGAGATCCATGTCAAGTTTCTAGATTTTTCCGGATCCATTCTGCAGAAGATAATTTAACGTTTAGGAAACATTACTATTTTATGTACTTACAAGTATATGCCAGTGATTTTTTATGGAATTGTCCGAAGCATTAACCAATTGAATCACAACTCAATGGTCCATATATTATTTTCTCTCTCAGCGCCGTCCAACTTATCTTAGCCCCGCGGGCCATTTTCCATACTCTTTCGATCGATCGAGCCCCCACGGGATGGGGTTTGCAAAATGTGGTTCGCCGAATAAAACCGATGGTCATATTTATTTATTTATTTGTTACGCTTTATTTTTATTCACATGAACAAATTTATATTATTTCAAAGTGGAAAAAATTAATATTATTTTTCTTTATCTTTAAGATGTATGTTTAATAAGAATATTTCCATATTGTAATGTACCATGGGGTACCTATTTTCTCTCATCTGACACGCCACATCAAATATTCTGACAGCATAGATTGATAAAACGAAGTTGTGCGTTTGATGAAAAATTTAATGTGAAATGAATCATAACTTGCGGGCAGTAAAAACTGTTTCGTGGGCCGTATATGTCCTGCGTCATTTGAACAGCGATGATCTGGCTTATTAAGTGGGACCTCGATACGAGAAATTTTATGCTCGAAACAAATACCAGACATAGAATAAAATATATTCTTCTGTTCAATATAAAATATTTCCATGAAATATAATACAAATAGTTTATTACCTGCAGTAATTATCAATCTCTTATTTACAATCCCTCTCAAAGTAATGTCAAACCTGATTAGAAATCGTGAATCTACCTACATGAATGCGATCTTCTATAGGTATGTATAAAATTCATAAATATTTCAAAACATAATGGTTTCAGTAGCTCACGTAAACTTCCCTTCACCACACACACACACATATATATCTGTCTCTTATNATATATATATATATATTGTATCTTCTGACATTTTATATCAAAAAGAAAAAAGCGTTATTTTCTCTACGAACGTGTTGAGTCACTGATACATGAAACAAAATCACTTGTTTTCACGTGTTATCGCAGAATCAAACGATGTTTTTCTCTCGTCCCCCTATTTTTGTGTATTTTCGAATGGTAATGATCAGCGTCATTTAAAGACTGTATGAAAAAAGTATTTCGTTAGTACCACGTAGTGATTTTCATCGGGCAGATATCAGGACCAAAATAGCAATCTTCTCAACTGAACCAATTTGAGAGATTAATAATTACTCAGTAATCCTCCATCGGAATCAAAATAACAATGCAAACGTCACTTAACAAAATTTCGTGACCTGGCTCGGGTAGCGATCACTAATCAACCACTCGGTAAAGTCAGTTCCTCAATAAATAGACATACTGTTTCTCTTGGAAATTTTCTCTTAATTACAGTTCGAAACTCACACAACAAATGAGAATATACGTCCCTGCAAGTATTGTCTCTGCCGTAATTTAAATTACTATCTAATTATCAAAATATATGATTGGATTAAAATTCTACTTCCCTTATTCCATTGTAAGTGAAGTTTTTCTAAACAATTTAAAATACCTCCGTATTTTTCAAGGATCTGTATTTTAAATTGTTGAAGCTTCACAGGAAGACAAAATACTACCAAAACCGAGNTCTTATATATATATATATATATATATATATATATATATATATATATATATATATATATATATATATAAAGATTGTTGATAACAAAGACAATGAAATAATGTTTCAGTTTTTTTCTAGAAAAAATCTCTCACTGCAATATTTCACATTTTTCCTGAAATTCAGTCAAGGTGAAAGGTTTAGGATTCTGGAACAAGGATTGTTGATTGAGAATAATTCTTATAACATTTGACGAATGTATGAAGACCGCAATATATGACATTATGCCAAAGACCAGTATGTAAATTTCGGAAATAGATGACAACTTGAGTTCAACTGATTTTCACTCAAATACAGTTTTAGGGTTACCACTAATCTTGACATAAAACAATCAATATTTTACAGATACTTTTCATTTATTAGTGTAAGTGTGTAGATAAAAAAATGTTGGTCTCCAATTAATTAATTTTTAAAGGTTTCGATGATTTATTTAAATGTAGTCCATACAAAACATCATATACCAAATAATTAGACATTGAAGTTAAAAAATATATTACCTTAACTTTAGCTTTAGTAGCTTTACCATATGACGGTAGATTTGATAAACAATACAATATTAACAGGGTTGTGCGTCAAAATACATTGAATAGGAATCGCTGGAGATACTTCTTCTGTGAGTTCCACTTTTAGACAATCATATTGTACTTGGGGCTCTTTAACAAACTCGTTATATAACGCTAATCAAACAGATTTAAAAATAATGGGTTCGCAGATGACGAGATTAATCACGGTTCCATGACCCCGACTGAAGCGGTGGCAGCGGATGCGAGTGGGAGGGATGGAGGAATTGCGACGGACGTGAAGTGGAATGAGGCTCGTTGCGCCAAAATGCGGCAAGAAAAGAATATTAATATTTTATTTTTGAACTTTTTGACAATAATATGAAGAATACTTCCGTTTTACACTTTTCTCCTTTTATAAATACCGTTAAATGCTCATTTATGCATCTCACTCTCCTATCACGTTTAGAATGACATTTCATTGACCTTAATGGGAAAAAAAGAGTTTTATATAAATATCAAAGGTAAAAATAGACATAGGACGTTGTGTAATGTCATCTCCATGTTCCAAGAAGTTCTTAAAAATTAGATTAAAAACTTAATTTTGCTGCAGTGGTTTTTTTGTTTGTTTTTTGCCTGGTTATGAGTACTGTAGGCTTTGAAATTTTATTTCTCACAAAGGCATATATTTTGAAAGTGGCTGTGCTTATTCAGTTGTTAAATACTCTTTGTATGGAATTGTACTTTTATGAATAGTGGTAGGGCAGTAGCCTACTGCGACAGGAAGTACCGATGGTGTTGGAGTTCGGATGAAAAGTATAACCGCGAAATAAGGTGTTCGCATATCCCATCCTCCTTGTGCAGAGACCAAGAAATCGTGAAGCTCCCCTCTCTGTGTACCCAGAAGTATTTGATCAGGATTTAGT
This sequence comes from Laupala kohalensis, assembly GCA_002313205.1. Lineage (NCBI taxonomy): Eukaryota > Metazoa > Arthropoda > Insecta > Orthoptera > Trigonidiidae > Laupala > Laupala kohalensis. Next base: position 41,456 of record NNCF01135601.1, on the reverse strand, counting down.
TTGACCTCTTTATTGTTCTCACCAGAGTTTCTTAAGGTAGTATGAGAGACAACGCGACTGCTTTTTACTGTCCCCGAAATTTTTGATCGAAAGAATATACTATTGTCTACCAACCTGTCTAATAAAATTTGAACCTTTCGGGGCTAATATTTGAATAAAATAATCTTAAAGTTGTAGCTGCATTGTAGCTGCTTCCCATGGATTCAATAAACTGAGTCCTAAAAAACATATTTTCTTTCTGAATTCTCATTGGTACACTATGAGTAATTAGAGTATATGTTGTGCACATATAGTTGATCATGTCATAAATATATTAACTCGTAAGATAGCCTGTACATGTGAGTAAAGAGATGTCCCCTGTATTTGAAGCAAGTCTGTTCTAAATCGCTAAGGAATATAAAAATGAAACGTTTCTCGCTGTAATACATTTCTGTGGTTTATGGCTTATGCATACCTTTGATATTTTTATATTCTTGCAGAAAAACTCTTAGCAAACGCCGCCAGACCTACCCTTTGCCTAACGATGACCATATATGGGGTAAAAATTGAGTTTGCTTAAATAAGAGATATATCACTGTAAGACTATGTTTTACCACACATTTTTTATAATGCAGTTTTACGTAATGTTTAATAATACATAATATAGTTACATCCCCAAATAACTAATTATCAAAGAAGTTTCAATTCATTAGAATGTTAGCATGAATTACTTCCCTACGCTAAGAACTGTTATGACTGTCACACCAAATTTCAGCAACGTTTTAATATTGTTATGTACAAATGGAGGTACCACCAAAAGGGTGAAATCTCTTTGCTTTTGATTCATTAAATATTCCGTACTTGTGCCAAACGTTATTCTCAAACGAGCCATATCTTCTCTGAGTCGTAAAGAGGGAGCAGCGCAGAGCTAACTCTACCTCCTTATTGGATTCCCTGAGCTGACTTCACCGCGCAAGAAAATATTAATAAAACCTGGCGATGGCAGTGCGGAAGGTATTAATTGAATCCTGGAGCCTCTCTCTTCCAAACGGCACGTGCAAGAATTTGCATTCACTCCCACCCCCCCCACCCTAAACTCCTTATTCCCTGATTTGCGTGTTTTTTATCTTCCGATTTTTTCTCTCCATCTAGTCTGTTCACGATTCAATACATTTGAATTATGCATGCCGCATAATAACGCTGGAATTTAAATGTAAAATAGGACAGAGTCCAAAAAATATTTTAGAATTAAAATAAAATGAAGTGGAAGGAGCTTTCGTACAATCTTAGAAATTAAGCTCTTCCTTAATTATTTCTCTTAATGGAAAGGAAATTTGGAGTTTAACCTACGGAGTATTTTGAGTGGCTCATTAAAAACCAACACAAGTGCTGATGCTACAAACGAACTTTATTTTCATTTTGAAACCAGCCATACCAGGAATTTTCTTTAATCATAGTACTTTGGAAAGATCGCAGTTTCCATCTTTACTTTGAAACAGAAATTGAAACTCATTTTTGTGAACGTTATTGCTAAAGTCTAAATTTCTTATGGTAAAATTCCATATGAGCATTCGTATATATGAAGAGTTTATGAAATGATATATTTTGCTAGTAATCTGCACTTCTAGAGATATATTTTCACTTCATACGAAGTTTCATTCGATAGTTTGTGGAGTTTGTGTTTTTTCCTCAACTATGTCAGGAAAAATATACGTAGAAAGCAAACCATTCTTATCGTATATAGAAAGGAAGAATCATTGATGAATGACAAAAATTAGGGTTTATTTTGGTCCATGTATTTTACGAAAATATTTTTTTTAATATAGCAAAATATTTCACTTCTTGTAAATCACTCGCACCTACACAAATTTCAGTACACTAGCACTATTCATCAGTAGTTCAGTAGTACACACATTGCGAAATAGAGAGACTCTTTATATTACAACCTACGTTATGGTGAAATGTCAATAGAATAATTCATTATTTTCCCTAACAAATTAATAAAAATTACTTCACAGCAATTTTCAAAACTCGTTCTTTTTTTATTTCAAGAAACTCAAAAAACTATTACAAATTGAATTCAAATTAGAATTTTTGTTTAGAATTTTGATAGAAACAGTTCGTTCTTATGCGTTTGTCGAATGATTATGATTGATCCGAAGTTCAGAAAATAATATTTGTAATAGTACTTTATTTGTGGTATGGTTGAATACGACAAAAGAATTTTTTTTTTACGAACGTTGCTTTTTAGAAATATGTTTCAGCGATATTGGAAATTTATGAGAGGCATGCTTTATGCCCATAATTCCTACAGTGCGGACGCTACTTCTGCACATTTGAGCGAGAGGAGAAGCGAGGATACTTTCTGAAACATATTGACTCGGTGTGAACCTTTACTCCTTTTCCCTTGTTTCTAGGTGTCGGAGATGGGGATGACGTGATGCCTCTTTATGGTATGGCGCGGGAATTACAAGGATGACGGATGCCCTTCCGCCTGCCCGAGGCGGGTGATGAATGATGATGTGGTAGAATGACAGGCAGGGGAAAGAGTACCCCGAGAAAATCTGCCGCGAACCCCGCTTCATCTACCACCGCGAATTCTACTTGGATCAGACAGTGTTTGAACCAGCGTCCAGTTACCTAGTGAGCACGCTAAGCACTAAGCCACGGGTCGCCAAATAATATTGACTCAGTACCTGAATAAAAAGAAAGGATATTTTAGTTCGTAGTTGGTGGTCAACATGAACGCTAGATTACGAAATTAAGCCTATTTTTTCCCGCATTGACCGTCACGTGAGCAATAACGATCCGTAAATATCTATGTTTAGGTTAGTAGCAACCGGTTCGTGCGTCCTCACTGTTCGTGGCGTATCGTCGACTTCATGCTGAGACGCAGTGGAGGGTTTCCTTCCACCCCTGGCACTTCGACGTCCCCTCCGATGCTCACAAGCGTCGCTCGCGTCGACCGCAGACAAACTGGCCGTGTCTCGCCACCAGATGGCCGCCGTGTATCACCGTTTCTGATTGGTTAATGAGGCCGACGCCGCCGACGCCACAAGCCCGCAGGTGGAGAAGCGACGCCGTGGGTGGTCAGCGGCGCATGAAATCGGTCTGGCGCCCCTCGGTCTCACCTACGACGAACCCGTTTGCTCCTACACCCCTACTTCGAGGTCGCTTTTGCAAGCATGGCCTTTATTGCTGGAAAGTCTTTGTTCTGAAAATTTGGAAATTCGTGTGAAGAAAAATCAAGGATCAAAAGAAGATATCATACGTCGAGTAATTTTTCGTTCAGAGAATATTCAATTTTTATTATGCTGACGTTTCGACATAATTCATATTGCTTCAGGGCTAACAGTCCATACAACTGAACACAATTTTCTCGTGTCCCCCCATATCAATAGTTACTTTGTGGATAGTACGATGAATAATTTGTATTTTGAATACAGAGAAGATGAATATACGTATTCAAGTACATGAAGTGTTATCCCTGAAGCATACACGCATTATCTGCATATTGTCCTACAGCTATAGCTATGTATATTTCAGATAAATATGCCACAAGAATGAGTCCAATTGTACTACCAGAATGAACATAGTTAAAGGGAAATTTTTTTCGAATTCGGGCATTATTTTGTGTCCGTGCTTGAATTGATGATCCTAGGGGTTGAAGATACAAATGGGTTGTTTAGAATGTAACTGATGTATGTGTAAATCTAAAACACTATGTCAATTGCAAAAATATTTCGCAATTTTAAAAATAAAAAAAATCTCAGAAGAACAAGCGGAAGAAGAAGCAGAAGAACAAGTGGAGGAAGAAGAAGAAGCGGAAGAATAAAAAGCGGAGGAAGAAGAAGAAGCAGAAGAACAAGCGGAAGAAGAAGCAGAAGAACAAGCGGAAGAAGAAGCAGAAGAACAAGTGGAGGAAGAAGAAGAAGCGGAAGAATAAAAAGCGGAGGAAGAAGAAGAAGCAGAAGAACAAGCGGAAGAAGAAGCAGAAGAACAAGCGGAAGAAGAAGCAGAAGAACAAGTGGAGGAAGAAGAAGAAGCGGAAGAATAAAAAGCGGAGGAAGAAGAAGAAGCAGAAGAACAAGCGGAAGAAGAAGCAGAAGAACAAGCGGAAGAAGAAGCAGAAGAACAAGTGGAGGAAGAAGAAGAAGCGGAAGAATAAAAAGCGGAGGAAGAAGAAGAAGCAGAAGAACAAGCGGAAGAAGAAGCAGAAGAACAAGCGGAAGAAGAAGCAGAAGAACAAGTGGAGGAAGAAGAAGAAGCGGAAGAATAAAAAGCGGAGGAAGAAGAAGAAGCAGAAGAACAAGCGGAAGAAGAAGCAGAAGAACAAGTGGAGGAAGAAGAAGAAGCGGAAGAATAAAAAGCGGAGGAAGAAGAAGAAGCAGAAGAACAAGGGGAAGAAGAAGAAGAGGAGGAGGAGAGTGGGCGTGGCAGTTCGCTTCTAAACGCTCAAGTCGCAAGCCGCCTAACCAAGTAGTTAGTGAAATGACCAAGTAATTTGTGTGACATTCCTATATGAGGAACATAGGACAACTAGTCAGTGATAGACAATGTGGCTGAGTCTGCTGCGCGAAATATCGCATGAGGGGCGGCGAGTCGGCCGCCAGGCTCCAGTGATAACGTGTGTGCCCAGTTCTGCGTCAGGGCCAGTGAGACTGAGTTGTGGAGGCGCGTGCAGTGGGAGACTATCTATGGGCGAAGGCTGCCCCACAGAACTCGAAGACTGAAGGAAACAGTTGGCGTTTCATTACATTTAATTCAAAATTACATTTTGTGATTTATTTGTTTTCCGTTCATGTTAAGGGTATTTCTTATAATTAGTATTAAACATTTTTGCGGGCAAGTTAATTATTTAATGCATAGAACGTGCATGTACATTATATTCTTTTTTGTGATAGTAAATTTATATTTTTTTGTTATTGTAAATTTTAAGTGACCAATGAGTAGAAAGGGTCACAATATCTCCTAGTATACAAAGAAACGCATTTTCAATTAAGTTCATACCATCGAGTCAGTGAAAGTAGATATGAATTATATAAATAAGACGTTCACCTCGTGAAAATTTCTTTTTTTCAATTTATAAAACATTATTTGCAATCTGGTAATTGCTATATGTCGTTCTCCAAAGAATTAATGATAAATATTCTTGTTCACAAACAGAAATCTCATAGATTGCGGTGAACCTCACCGCCAGGTAACAGATTAATTATGTTAAATGAAAGTGGGAGACGGGACCGGGGTTCGAACCCGGGACCTTGAGCTCAGCGCCCTCATGCGCTTACCGACTGCGCCATCCCGTTCGCCACCTGGGACCGTCTTCATTCAACTGAACGGGATGGCGCAGTCGGTAAGTGCATGAGCGCGCTGAGCTCAAGGTCCCGGGTTCGAACCCCGGTCCCGTCTCCCAGTTTCATTCAACATAACATAATTAATCTGATAAATATTCTTTATATTTTGAGAGAAAATATATAAAGAACCCTTTCTAAGTTGAAAATTCCTTAAATCATTACCAAAGAAGAAGTAATCACCATTTGAATGTGAAAAGTTTGAACTATTCCATGAAGTATTGTAAAGTCTCAATGAAAATCTTAGAGATGCATAACTCTCACCGATCTTTAGGACCTTATGGACCTCTTAATACATCGTTTTGCATTTCACGGAACAATAAATGTTTTTTAATGAAGATAGTTATAAATATTAAATGCGCCTACGCGTTAACGTAACAAAACTAATATTTTTCATTAAAAATCTTTAATGTTTATTTAAACAAATAATGAATTATATTCTTTCAATTGATGCAATAAAATCTTACAGGGTTGTTACGAGTACCTAGTTAAAGATGTATATATATTTCAATCAAACAAGAGAAATGTTTTATATATTTACTATTCATTTCTATTTCTCAGTTGTTATTCGAATAAAATGAACAATCTAACACTGCGCTGTCTAACTTATCTTAGCCCACGGGCCAGTTTCCATGCACACTTTCATTTCATGGAGCCGGTACGGGACGGAGTTTTTCGAAATCTTGCCCGACGATTGAAACTAATGGGTCATATTCATTTATTAGTAACGCAATATCTTGACTCTCATCAACAAATTCAGATTGCTTCAAGATGAAAAATTTAAATATTCTTTATTTTCCATATTTGGTTCATAAATAAAATATTTTCATATTGTAATGTATGACGGGGTAATTCTGAAAACAATTTTCTGTTGTTTAATACAGGATTTGCCACAACAAGTATTAACTCTGTCAGCATAAATTTATGTCACAAAATTGATGTACAATTGATGTAACGATTGATGTACAATATATTATTACTCACGGGGCGAAAAAAAGTGTCGTGGGTCTCATACGACCTACGGTCCGCTAGCTGGACATTGCTAATATATTTGATATTCCAAAGCAAACTAACTTCACCAACAAAAGATCAAAACTTGTAATTAAATTTTAAATTTACTGCGACCACCAAAATCTCCCCACGTATCGCCGCCAGTCGGTGACTGTTGTTTGGGTATCTGCTTGGGAAAGCAACGCTTCTATGTGTGTCAGCGGTGTCCTCTTCCAATGAAACCATGAGAGCTCTCCCTGACGAGTTGAATCGTCCCAAATGCCTCCTCACGAACCGCGCTGTTATCATTAAACGCAACGTAGTTCCTGATTTATCCCCGCGGCGGCGCTGGCGGCGGCCGTGGTGGCGTCCCCGCTGGGAGCAACATTATCGAAGTCGTTATTAATATGACGCACACTAGCTTTAAGCGCCATATATTCTTAGCTGTTCCAATGTAATCGAGGGGGACATCTGGACCACGCCAATTTATGGATCAGAGCAGAGACGCGGTTTCTGCTGCCGATGGGAACGACGGTGGTGAAGGCAGGGGAAGGGTTGAAGGTGAAAATGGTTGTTGTGGTGAAAATGGTGATTGGCGATCCATGGAGGTTCGAATAAACATAGTAAAATCTATTTTCAATGCCACTTTACTAAATGAAAAACTGAAGGGTTTCCACCTTATTATGGAAGGTTTAAGTCGAAAAGCGTTCTTCAAAGCACAATATAAATGTTATTCGTCCATAATAAGGTCGTAAGCCTCAAATTATTTAATTTGATTGTATAATGGACGTAATAGCAGTAGAATTTATTAAATGAATTTAAATTGTAAATTATTTTCCTGTATTTCCATTTTTCCACTCCACATGATTGAGATTTGTTTCTCAACCAAACTGTTCAAAGTAACTTGCAACGTTTCGACTTGTCTTTTTGTCATCCGTAGAACTTCTCACCGACAGGTCACTCACACTACGAAAGTTAATAACAACCTATGCAGAATGGCGAAAATAACATCCGACTGAAACTCGTCTATTTAATTTTTTACTTAAGACCTAGCAGTTTTAATTAGCAGAAAACCTCTTTCTAATCAACTCATTTTCAAAACAGTGATGTAAATGAACATAATAAGATAGTGCGATACATGAAGAGGATTGAGACCACGAGTGGTAAGATGAATACCGTGACAGACGTCAGATTGTAACACTATCTTTGGAGATCATAGTAACCGGGCATGGAATCGAATATGTATATATTTAAAGTCTTAATTTTGTATACATCGTTCAGACTACGAGGCATGTCCCTCCACACAAGGAAATACTGTTTGCGAAGGAGAGAGGGTATCACTCGTTATCTGTGATAATAAATACGACGGTGATAGAAGATTGGAGTCTGTGTTGCCACCACATACTTGTGGATACGATATTGCAAGTGGATTAAATAATGGGTGGTGCTTTAGGATGGAGGATTTTATCACATCTAGGAAATAAACAGTGACCTTCAATTGTGAATCGCGATTATGGCGTTAGTTCCAGAGAACATCGATAGGTATGATGATTTTAATGTTTTCCATTATTTACATACAGTTCTCACAGCCTATCATATTCCTTGGCACAGGACCACTATCAGGTTATTCATTCTACAGTGAAAATTCTTTCTTTCCTGTTTTTCTCTTTGTTTAACATCGTTTAACTGTCGTCTGTCTGTTGTCTTATCTCAAAACCTTTTTGTTCCTTTCTTGTCCTCCAAGTACCCATAACGTCGTCGTGCCTTCATGTCCTCTCCGCTTTACATGCCACATGATGCACATTATCTGCTTCAGTAATATGTTTATTCTTGTCATCCCTCCTGAAAGGTTAGACCAGTCCCTTATGTAAAATTTCCGTTTTTATCATTTGTATTATCCATCATCATATTTCCTCATTATTTATACCACGCTCGAATAATACATGTTCCTCTGTCTCCTTGTAATAACCACACACTCATTTTTGCCCATCCTTAATTTTACGCAAGTACTTGTTTAAATGTACGTGTCCCGTAAGTAATTTCAACGTGGCCGTACTTGGTCTGAACCACTTTTTAATTTTTTTAACATGTCTTCATTTTGGTGGTAAGAGACGCAAGTGGTGAGGGAGAAGATACACTAGCATCAGGTCTGCGTCCATACCTCTGCAGTTAAAAGCCTGGAGCGACGCGCAAATGTCGCTGTGCGGTCACGCACCACAACGGTTCAGAAACGGCCTCAACGCCGTCGAATGGTGTCCATGTCTCGCCTCGTGGAGTTCCGACCTCAGCGCTGGTGTGAACTGATTCGCAACATCTGGCTTTTATGGGTCACGGAACGTGTGTGTTAACGACTTCACAATGAGAGTTCATAAATCTACTTCCGAACCCTAATACTACAAGGATTATTTTTTGTCTCTATTAATTGATATTCTTCGATAATTGACCCCTCGAATACAGTCAATTCTTGAAATAAAGTTTGTATATGTAGTTCATTAGACATATAAATTTAAATCTGTCAATGATTTACGATTTTGGAAGCTGGAAAATGATTTAAGATTTTGGTGGTTCATATGTTGCAATTCATACAAAGTCATGGATGCGCGGTATTTACAATCAAATTTTAATTAAAATAGCCGTAAAATCTTACCTTGAACGAAAATGTAAAGAAAAAAAATTTAAGAGTGCGTGGACTGAACATTCAAAAGTCTAAATATATTATTCTTAGTAAATTTTAAAATCATGTTTTAAACGATTACTAAATTTAGGTAAATATTTTAAAATAAAAGAAAACGACCTGTTTTAAAGTTCACCTACCTTTCTACAGTTCTTTGAAAGACTCTATTGTCAAATAGATGTGAAATACAGATACACAATTGTGAGGTTCTTTTCTTTCGTTATCTTCTGGTTGTTTTTGTTTCCGTTGTAAAGACAAATTCTGAAACTCACTACAATAATGTTTTATGTCATAAGTATCTACACATATGTAATTTAAAGTCCTGATTAACTATGTGTTTCAACACTTTTGCGGCGTTATGAAAACCGTTCAAAATCTCAGAGTGCATTTATAATCATTAGGAATAACTTGCACCAACAGATTCTATACATGAACAAGCACTTCAACAAGTCTGCAGCATCTTCAACATGCATCCTTCTACAACCAAAATCCGCAACCCTCTCAAAACAACCTCGGCCTCACCCATCATGAAGATAAATTGACAGCAGAGTTTGTACAGGTCTGTATTTAAGGGAGGCCACCCAAAAGGGGATCAAATGGTGCGTAAAACTTCATGTCACGTTCTCACGCACGCACGCGCACGCAATTTAAAATCGCTACCATGCACCTTCTTCCGAGCATCCCAGGCCGGAGAGAACGAGTCAGAAAGAGAGGGTAGGAGAGAGAGAGGTGGTGTGTGAGAAAGCGAACGATGGGGGTCGAAACTCGCAACCCCTTTACTCTTCTCCTTTTCCTCCTCCTCCTCTCCCTCTTCGTCTGAGACGCGGATCGTAAAGTTTTGAAGAACGACTGGGAGACGCTCTGAATATGGATGAGGAGGTGATAATAAGAGGACACAACACTTGCCACATCATTAGCGTCAAACGCTTCCGTATGGCTCCAGGCAGCCGCCCGTCTACCCTCCGCTCGCTTCACGCACATTGCCAGAACCCCTTCGAGGGAGCTCCACGAAGGGTGGAGGAAGACACAAGGGAATTGGTGGAACGGCTACGCACGAGGACTTCGGAGTTCAATATTCCTGTCAAATTGATAAATCAACGTGTACCCTTATTGCTCCGCCACTTAGGATGGCCACCGTGTGTCCCAGGAAGTCTACTACGTGAGATTTGAAGTGGACCACTTGAAAATGAAATAGAATATCGTCTATGATATTAAGACATAGAAATCTCTTAAATTGCGGTGAACCTCACCGCCAGGTAACAGATTAATTATGTTATGTTGAATGAAAATGGGAGACGGGACCGAGATTCGAACTCGGGACCTTGAGCTAAGAGCGCTCATGCGCTTTCCAACTGCGTCATCCCGTTCGCCTCCCGGTCCCGTCTTTACGAGACCACCTCAGAGGTCTTTAGGTCTCGCAAGTTGAATGAGGCCAGGAGGCGAACGGGATGACGCAGTTGGAAAGCGCATGAGCGCGCTTGACTCAAAGTCCCGAGTTCGAATCTCGGTCCCGTCTCCCATTTTCATTCAACATAACATAATTAATATAATACTAAGCATTTTATAACAAGTAGTTAACTATTTTTAAACTTATTTAGTGGCGGTGCATACCGTGATTTTACTGTGGGGAATGTTAAATCAATCATTACCAATTACATCAACATTCAAAGAAAAATTGCTACAGTGAATTGATATTTTACCTTACAGAGAGTATGAAAACACCTATCCAAATGTCTGGATTTTTTCCCCTCATTTTACCCGGAAATTCCAGGGATTCTTATACGATATTCTAAATGCATTTGTTAGTTCCCATATTCTCTACTTTTTTCATGATAAATGTTTACTTTTGTTGATTTCAAAAGTTAAATACCACGAAGAAAACCTACCAAAATATACAGTTTTCAGTAGAGTATGCTAATATGTACGTAATTACGAATTCTTTTAAAACCCAGGCAGAAGGAAAATACGCTTTACTTAGAACGTTAAAAAAACAAAGACCTCTGACTTCTTTTGTTTTTCTTCAATTATTATGTTATACACTTCACAGCCTTTATATAATTCTGTTCGCACGATTCGGTCACGTGGACCCAACGAAGGTTGCCGTGAGTAACATCACTCAGGAGGTAGTTAATGAACCAACCTCATCTCCAACGGCATGTTTATTTTAAAACAAATTATAAAATATACAGTACTAGTCCGAAAATGAGATTTCGATACTGACCCTGTCCGCTAAATAATACTTTTATTAGTCCCTCATTTGCGCTTGTGGGTTAAGAATGACGGTATAGGATATTTCCGAAAGAAAGATACCATGTAAACACGAGATGAAGTAAATGTACAGGCGAAAAGCTTTAACTTCTGTCAGAGTAGTGGTTGAAAAATAACCTATGTGTACTGTCCGAGTGCATTTTGTATCTCATTCTCAATTTGAAACTTCTTCGCCTCAGAAAGAAAAAAAGTTAGTACAAGGAACATGAGTGTAATAAAAGTTCGTAGGTATTCAATATTTACGAATAGAGTTCCTGAAATCTTTGTCGCAGATTTCTGCCAATATCTTGTTTTGTGTTTAATTCTCATCTGCCATACGTTCTTCAAAAGGGAAAAACTTTCCAAATTTGAAAATGAAATTTGTACGACCGTTTTCGTGTATTGATAAAATTCTTACTGATAAAGTATAATCCAACAACGTATGAAAGTAGAAAAAGACATTAAGAATTTACATACTAAATTCATACGTTATTGTCTATCATCTCTCCCTTTCGGTCGCCTCAGAAGATATTTCAGGGATCAATAAATTGTTTCTTCATCCCATGATAAGTGAGAATAAATTTATTTCATTAACCGTGTTAACATTCAATATACATATTTTTAATGCGACCTTTTTCTTGTAGATTTTTAATGTTTTTAATCTCAATGACACAACGTTTCGTCAACAGGATTTTGACTTCGTCAGATTTTTCAGCCATAATATAATTTATAAATTCACTATATTTTGGAACAGAATGTCATGTACACATCCATGAAACTGTATTACATTATTGATGTAACACCTCTCGAAGTCAAAACCCTGTTTACAAAAGTTAATGTATTAAGATAAAAAAAACATTACGAATCTACTAAGAAAGGTCATATTTTTTCATACATGAAGAGAAAGTTAATTAAATCATTAAATTAAACGATCTTCTTTTTACAGACACTATCCATTTTCAATTACACATTCCTCGGTACGTTTCGATCTCCACTGTGGGCCTTCATGTAACAACTACTGACGAAAAATTTGATGAAGTTCCGCAATAGGGGTCGAAACGTACCGAGGAATGTGTAATTGAAAATGGATAGTGTCTGTAAAAAGAAGATCGTTTAATTTAATGATTTAAGTTCTACAGACGTAATTAAAACACGAAACATAATTAACTTTAAAAAAAATTCCAATTTCGTTAGATAATCGATAGCTCTAAAAACAAAATTTAAATAAAATAAAAATAATGTCCTGAATTTTTAATTGAAAAATAATGAAAAACATTTCGTGGCTTTTCCTTTACTACAAGAGTCCTGGAGGCACTCCTTATTCACTAAGAACAACAGTCTTTCGCCGACTCCGCCAGAGAGTGACATTTCGTGTTACCCATTGCACCACGCTACAGTGCACACGAATTGTTTGCTCCACACACGCGACGCGAGTCAACAACTGGAGCAGTGAATGAGGCATGCTTCACCAACAAGCGAAGTTATTGAAGAGACACGAACAAGAAACAGATATGCAAGGCTGAAAAATTTGAATTTAACGTCCTTGAAAGTCAAGTTTGACTGTTTAGGGTAGTGCCATGTTTTTACACACCAATCCGTTTGTTCATTTAATAATAAACATACTTGCAAGCAGGAATACCAAGAGTCTACTCATAGTTTTCTCTTCTTTTTAAATTATAAGTTGAATTATTCTGTAAATGTGAATTTCAGATTGAATGACCATTGTATTGTCCCGACATGCATTGCAATTGTGTCTTTAATTTCAAATTATTTTTCATTATTCCGGTTAAATTGAGATGAATATTAATGGCATATATTATCATATACAAGAATTAAACGCTCTCTACAAAAAAACTAAAAGTTACTAATAGTATAAATAATAATACTAAAAGTCAAAAGCACAGCAGATATTGCTTTGTTAACCGAAAGTTAAAATCATTTTTTGTACTAGTAATTTATTATGAACAATCCTTGAATTTATTGTTTCATCAGCTATCACTACTTTTCGAGTATATTATTCTCAAATTTTATTTGAAAAGCACATAAATTTGTGTACTATTCTCTTTGATTATTTTGATTTTCAAAATTATTTGAAAAGCAATAAAATTTGTGTACTATTCTCTCTTTGCAAATAGTAGAAGATTACTATAATTTCATTAAACAAACGAAAGATTCTTCACTTACATGTTCTTGACGCTGTTTCACTTTTTGTGCTCGCACTGGGAAACACCGTGCAGTTAGAAGCGTAACTTCAGCAGATCCAACCGCCTTACGAACAGTCATTTGACACTTAGCAACATGACCGGAGATGTCTGTAGTATTCGACGCTGCATCATTACCGGTTGCTTGTGACGGCAACGATTCTCAGCCTAACTACTTCTCGCACTCCTCCCTCTGTTCGTATCGGTTCGTATTGTGTGTGATTATTCAATGCTCTAATCCTAAGTAAATACAGCACAATGTTATTCTTCCTTCTTGATGCCATTCTTGAAGTAATAATGCAAATATCAAGAGTTAAAGTAAATAAAAAACAAAGAAATTATTGAGAAAAAGCATTTTAACCTACGTATACTTGTGTGGATGACAGAAGCTACTTAAATCTCCGGATGCAAGGAAGGGACCACCTGATAAATTGCTATCTAAAAGGAAAGCGGAAGAAAAATCCGAGTCGGGAAGAGGTGACACAGACAATATGTACTTAGAATATTTTGAACAACCTTGCAAGTAGACTGTTTTTTTAATTTTTATTTTATTTTTTAATAATAAGATTAACATTTATTTTAGAAATGATCATTAACCTTATTATTAAATAATGTAGATGTTAAAATTGAAATACAAATTCAAATCAAATTTCTGGGACAGAACCTGAATGTAGAAAAGCTCATAAAAACCGAAGACATTATACTTTATGAAGTTATTTTATTGAGCCCGAAATTTTGCAGTCCTGAATCATCAAAGATGAGAACCGAACTTAAGTACATTGCAGTTTCGCGTTGCATTCGATTGCAAAAGACATAAAAGTATGAAAAGTGTGATTTTCTACATACATATTAACGAATATTTTGAAATGTTTGCGTTCTGTTCAGGAACTTCAAGTAATGGTTATGTTTATACGCTGCCTTTAAGAGCAGTCTAACGGAGTTAGACCGGTCCAAGTGGCCGTGTAAACGCGCGCCTAGCCATTGCGTATCTTCCCTCCTCAACGCGGGTGTACGAGAGAGGAGGGGGCGACATCTCACAGTATCTTCTCTCTCACGTCATACGAACAACTAACAGCAGAGACCGCTGAGTCTATTTTATACTTATGTCTATGGTAAAACCACTTGCTCGGACAGGACAAACGGGTTTTGGGTCAACACCGAAGTGATCCATTGCAGATCCCATGTCAATCTATAGATTCTCGTGTTCTCTTCACATATTAATAATATATTTACATTAAATTCGATCGTGTGGAAACGCACGGCCGTTGGAGTGGTCTTAAGTTAGCAAGGTCCAACGCCAGACGTGTAAACATAGCCAATGATGGAATTCGAGTTTGTCCACAAACGTGTATGGAAATATGACACGCACGCAATACCTGGTCACAAGCAAATTCGGGAATATTCCAGTTCTTCCATGGATGTTCCAGCACGTGTCTCCATCTCACATACTGCAGCCGCAGCGCCACCACTACCTTCCGTAGAAAAAGAAGCAAATTTATTTGCCTTCCACGCTGAAAAATGAGAGTGGTCTCTCGGTGAGTACAGGAAACTACCCGACAGCTCCCAAATCGATTGCGAACGTGTAGCAGATACGGAATAGCCTCCGATGAATACGATAGTAAATGGGAGGCCCATATTGGTTCCGGTTAAATGATGGGATCGGTCCAACTGACGGAAACGATTACAATACTAACATGTTGCACGAATAATTATTCTTAATTGTTGCTCTTAATTATATGTTTATTTAGGGTGTGAGTCAAATACGATCATTTTTCTTGTCATTCAGTTGACCACCATCATCACTGACCAACACCACCGCTCAGATAAATATCAAGTTGAGATGTATAACAAGAAAGAAGTGCGCTGTCAAAATCATTCATCTATCACCTTTCACTTGCAATCACATACAGATAACAAGCATGAATGAATAGTAACTCAGAAAACAATTATAAAACATGTTTCGAATTTTTGAATATTTTCTAAAAACCTAAAATTTCTTCGTGTTAACTTCAAATGTGTATATCAACATATGTATCTCACTCGGCAACACTGAGGGCCCAGGAACTATTTCCAAATAAACTTCGCAGAGTAGAATGTAGGACCAAACATAAGCCCCGTACTGTCTGCAAAAGGCAGTGCTTCATACTAAGATATGAAAAACTAAGTACTTCTATACAATGGTAATATGAATTAATTTAATGAAAGGGACCTCATCTCCCTCGAAGTTATTTATAAATCACATTAATACCTCTAGGAACCGAATTTGTGTTTTTACATTATTGCTTTATTATTTTAGCATTTTGGTATTCAATGTGCTCACGTAAATTTTAAATCAAAATTATCAGTAAAGTTTCCATTACCATTCATTTTCCCACTATTACTTAATACTATTGAAAAGAATGGAACCACAGCGTCAAGAATCGAGTTTTTATTATCCCAAGTATTAAATTTTTTCTACACATTACTATTTATAGTCCTTCACATGGTATACACAGTTCGTATCTGCTTTACTGACTATAAATTTATTATTATTATTATTATTATTATTATTATTATTATTATTATTGAATAGCACTGTGAATACTTTTTTGAGGGACTTTAACAACCTTATTCACACAATTATGCACCTCAGAGGTAAATTTCGTTCGAACTTATCTTCGAATCCCATTTACTCTCATTAAGTATCCATCAGAGCAATGCCTTCATAAACCTCGCAGCGTTTTCGTTCGTTTCCTCCGCGCGCAAAGATTCGCTGACTGACCAGAGACACAGCTCGTCAGGGACATAGTAACTTAACACAAAACAAATGCGTGGTCTTCCCCGAGGCACGCGTGTTCTGGAAAAAAAGACTGCCGACGCACCTCTCCTCAGTCACGCGAGGTAATTTGTAGGCTTCGGAAGAGGAAGAGGGTGTACGGACAAGAGTAAGGGGGGACTGGACAGGGAGGAGAGAAGACGGAAAGATGTAGAGGGAACAGCGAGAGAAATGGTGGACACACAGATCGAGGGAACCAGGGATTTAATGCGAGCAGCTATATTAAGACAAGTATTAAGTAGAAAGTGTATGGAAAATGGAGGAAGTTTATTATATACAGCCGCGATGCACACTCATTGGGACGTACAAGCCATGTTCCATGCAACAAAACATTCATGAAACGCGCGAAAATGGTTCCGTGAAAACGCCTTTTATACAACGCGTCGTTTCTATTAGACTTTAGAGAGGAAGGACGAGTTCAAATGAAGTTGAAAATTATGTTTGGAAGCCAGAATTTAGCTCAACTAGAGCTAGAGGAAGCGACGGAGAAGTATTCTTGAAACTAATATTAGAGATTGAAGGATTTCGCTTTCTGTGAATCAGCGATCGCCCACCATTGATGGTCTCATGAAAAATTTTGTACTTCGCAGAGAAATCTTAGCATTAATTTCATTTTTTATTAGTTAAAAACAGAAAAATAGTGTTTTAAGGGAGTTTCATGCATCGGATTTTCATCGGCGTGAACAGCACCTCAAATATTAAGAGGAGGAAAACAAACGATGTTAATGTTCAAGGAATGGCGTAGCGTGATTGGAACATTACGTACGCGAGAGCAATTAGAAACAGAACCAAGCAGTAAAGAATGCGAAATACCGTGCCCCTTATTAAGTTCCCGACGCATTCCCGTTTGTCCCCGAAGGTCTGTCGCCGCCGCTGCTCCCGTCCCAAGCGCAGTCTCGCCGCCCTGCTGTTTCTTGCCCGCGAGGGATACTCTTCCGCAGTCCCGTAATGCGCACAATTTGTAAGAAAACACGAACCTGAATAACAAACACCGTCCCGGAGAAATACCGACCATTACAGGGCGCGCGTGAGGATACGGTGCGCGCTGCTGGGGCGAGCCAAGGAGTGAGAGCCACCGGACAGCGCAGGCCTCACGACGACGCAACTAAGCGTCGTCAACGCGCCCTCGGGCAGCGTGCTCAAGGCATCGCGAAGTGTGGCTCACTTCATTCGTGAAAGATCTGAGTTAGGATAAGTAAATATGTTGAACAGTTATCCCTATATCTTATTTCTAAAAGGTTCTAAAACTAGTACATCTTTTTGTTCCCATCATTCTCAACAAATGAGATTTAGTTCGAAGATTATTTTCCTGAAAAATAAAATAAATCTTACGACCTTCCTTGGACGACCACAATAAATATATTATTATCGTCCAAGGAATGTCGCAATATGTATTTTCTAAATTATATAATGGACGTAAATAGTAGAATAATCTTCTGGAATTCAGATGTATTCTAATTTTAAATAAGTACTATATCTTTGTACTGCAGGGTGATGTAGTTTTAACTAATAATAATAATTTGAATTGTGGCAAGTTCATAAGCCCCCTCCTGGTGACTCTACTCACATATCGAAGGTTTTATTAAGGTGGAATGCAATAAGTTCACTAATTGACTCAAACGCATAGCTACTCAAGGCACGGTAACTCGTTTATAAATTTCGTGTGTGCCCACTGGTTGGTAGTCTCATGTTAGTATAACTTCGAAATCTTCGCCAGGATCCCCCAGAAAATCCTAAAGACGTAAAATCTTTTCAGAAACATTAACTTTGATTCAAATGTGTTAATAATTCACTTTACAGTTCAACGTGATTTTGGAAATCAACATGATTTTGGAATCAATCTACCTCTGGCATTACGTTGAAGAGTTGAAGACTACAGGATGAAAATAGTGCCCATATCTAATGCATGCTCCTTTCAGTACCATTTTTTATTTTTTTTGTTTTTTTTAGTAGACGGGACGATCTACATGTGAACTTAAGCCATATTTCAATTCTTTGGAACTTCCTAACAAATTCCCATCGAATACTTAGTATCAGAATAACTAGACCAAACAGTGATTCAAATGGATATTAAATCGTACAAGTACTATTTTGCTACGAAGATGAGTACATCTAGAAATGTTCATGGGTAAGACAATACTGCAACGAAAATAAGTTTATTTTTTATTAAGAAACTTCTATTTTTCGTTTTAGTTATGAATTATAATTTACATACTATTATTAAATAAAAAATACTTCTTTTGAGAACTTAAGAAATAGTTTACCACTAGATTTCGGGAAGTTTAAATTGTGTCCGTATAAAGTGGATTCTATATAGGTGTGGTTTCAATTGAATCGCCTACTACAAAGAAATCTCAAACAGATCATTTTACATTAAAATTTTATGTCCACATTCCATTCATAATGGAAAAATATGTATACTGCCAAAGCTTAGCAAATAAGCAATCTTTGTAATAGAGTAATAATTATTTTAATTTTAATATTTTATTTAGCCTCTCGTGTGAAGTTAAATTTTCTATTAACACACTCCAAAAAGATGTAAAAAATCACTGTTTAAATTGAATATGCGAGAGTAAAAATTTGGAGAACCTAAATTGCAGCATTCCTATGCCATTGTATTTACGCAAACGCACAAACATATGCATAATTTGAAAATGGCATTTTATGTCAAGGGGAGGCATAAAACCGAAGAGATTTTATATATAAAATTCTTGAGGTCATAATTGTGTGTGTATACGTATCGTTTGACCGTACTTATATACCAGCTCCACTTTAAGAAGTTTTGATGAAACTTCGGACAATAATTACACCATTACTGATTTTAAAAAATGCAAAAACGAGTATTAGATACCTTTGTCAGAATACAGCAGGAGGGATGAAAGCTTGAAACAAAAAAGACACGTATCAATTAAATCTATACGGAAAACAAGGGGTAAATGATAGAGAATAGAAATGACGGCATTGACAATGTAAAATCATCGCTGTGATGAAATTGTGACGTAAGTGAAACATTTTCAATAGAAAACGATGTTGATTACGAAGGATTATTATTATTTGTTCAAAAGTTTACGCGGGTGGCGGAACGGATGCTCAGCTAGTGAAATAATTTAACAATTGTAAATAAATAAAACGTAAAAAAAAAAAATATTACCATTATGATTCTCATGATTTGCACTTTTATTTTCGTACTTGCACACATTATAAACAAAAAGTCGAAGTTCCTAATTAGAAAAAATAGATCTAACATAATAGCAACAAACAAATTCGCTATGAGTACACTGCTACGTTCTCTTTGATTAGTCACAAATCATTACGTTTGCAAAGGAGTCGCCAGACAACTCCAACTGAATAAGATTAGTAACAACACGTGCAATTGAACTGTACGGCTTTGCTAGTATCACATGTATCGGGTTGAATCTTGGATTATTGTTTTCCTAGTATACCTTCAATTGGTTCTTTTCATCGAAACCTGCAGAATGACCAGCATTCCTTACAATAAAGTTAACGCCATCATAATGCATTCGTCTTTCTCCCCGTCGGACGAATAGGTGGGATGTTTGACCCATGGATGCTGTGCAGTGCAGGAATGGGGTGGTTAGAGAGGCAGTGCCGTTGGATGGTGAGGTGCGGAGCTGATATTTACTGTTGCTTCGAGCAACTCTGCAAGCGAAACGCATCTTTCAATATCCAGTAAACATCAGCAGAGAATTAGAAGGAAGGATAATGGACAAAGGAGAGGTATCTCAAAGAAAAGAAAAGTATTTTTTGAGGGGTTTTAAAGCTCGTCAACGGCAAGGTCATTAGAGACCTAGAAAGAGTATATACAGCAGAACTCCAATTATACGTATCAATTGGGACCGAACCCAGTTCGAATAATCAAATATCCGGATAATTCAATTTCTTCCAATGAAATGTTATTTTTAGGCGAATCGACTAAGATATAGTTGAGACTCATTTGTGAGGAAATAACTAACAATTAAGACTCATATTGTACGCTACTAACACACAATATATAGTTCAAAGAAACAATTTAATGACATAATAGGTCTAGAGTTAGTTAAGAACATTTTAAAAAATACATTTTTTCAGCCATCGATCCGGATGATTGGAGTTCTACTGTATATTCCCCGTTATCATCATTATATGATTGGTGTTTAGTTGTGTTTGAGCCAACATTATAAACAAAAAACGTAGAATTTGTTACACAAATATTACAATTATTTGCTGTGTTTTATAAACCAGTTGAACATGCTCAGCAAAACTAGGTAGTTGAAATTGGCCGAAACCGTTTCACTCAACTTTACAGTTTGACAAAATATCAGCATATGGTATATCATCCGACCAGAAGTCGAATAAAATTATGTACTGATATCTATACAGAAACAGCCCGCCCTATAAGCCTCACTCGGTGACGTAGACAGCTCTTCTTTACCCAAAAACTTTTTGTTGGAAAAGTTTCACGCCTAAACTTTACGAAAAAGCTAAAATTTAACTTTCTAGGTGGAATTTAATTTCCTTGTTTGGATTGTTTCTGAGTTCGGTTTCATTTTGATAAGAAATCAGAGTTAGTAGCAGTAATTCAAAAAGTTGTCCGGCATTATTGGGCAAAGGTCAGTTATTGTTTCATTATTCACAATATAATGAATATTATATATAATGAAATAGATATTACTATTTTTCCATCTCCTATCCATATTCTTCCAACGATATAGCTCTGTGTCTATCATGTTCTCGTGGTTACAATATATTTGACAGGTCTTTTTAACATGCTCTCTAAGCATTGGCTCCAGTTCTTTCCAGATGACAATTTGTAGCTTCCTATGCCCTATTAAACAATAATACTACAGAATTTCCTGTATTACACATCTGAATTTGGTCCAGTCCTTTTCAGTGCAAAGTCAGTCTTGTAATCCCAAAGAGGATATCGAAATGTTGAGTAACAACAATAACTTTTTCATTGTGTTGGCCTGAACGCAACTAACCCTCCATCGCAGAATTATAGAGACCGAAAAGAATATGGAGTGAATGTATTACACTGGAACAATTTGTTGGTCAACAAGTTGAAAGGGTTCTAATGACCTTGGCGTTGTGAAGTCCTAAAGCCCCAAGGGAAAAAAACCAAGTTGAAACTAACTTGAACATGATAGGTGCAATAATACAGTAGTCTTCCTATACACACTTGTATCTATAATATGTATTTTTGCATTTGAAATATGTAATTTGTTTTTGTTCTTGATACAAATTTATGCACTGAACACATTCGTACCTTACAAGACCATCTTCGGTTTGTGACACTCTAACATTATTGACAATCCAGTTTTCTATGCCTTTGTCTGTTACCCAGAACATGGAAGACTGAAGAATAGACATTGCTTCTTGGAAGTAAGAGGGACCATGTCGAGAATCATTGTAAAACACTGGTATTGAAAAATCATGCACCATGTTACAAAAATTGTCGGTCGTAGTACGTGTTCCGGCAGCATCTACCAAATACACCAAGGCACATTGCTCAGATGTGAAACTTACTCCTTTATACCACATTTTGGCAAACCTATAGCAAAAATTACACAGACTTATCAGTGGAAAAAATATTTTGAAATACATACTCAAAATAAGAGTTAATTAAAACACCATATCAAATCTTTTAACAATTTATATTAAATTACTCAGTGTTGGGAGCCAATGAATATCAATAAGATAATATGAAATATAATATTATTTTATAACTTATTTAAGCGATATTAGGCATCGTAAGCATTCAGTAGCTGTGTTTCATTCTTCTTTCCAGGTTCTCATTCACGCAAATATGAAATTTTCACTCACCAAAATAGGTTTGTCGAATTTAATTACTCTATCTCTAAAAATACTGTTTTCTTTAATTGAGAGTATTTCACGCTTTTCAAGAAAAAAATGAATAATTCCTACAATTTAATTGAGATATATTGTTTTTCAACAACAAAACTGCAAGATACTCTTTTCTCAAAAGAATGAGTCAAATTTTGTTTTTACAGATAAATTTTTGAAAAATTATTCCTGGACATGCTATTTCTTTAACTACTTGTTTTATAATCTGGCACACTACAGTATATCATAATGTACTAAGTTTTCTCTTCCATCGATTTTATAACAAAATAAACACTCATAAAACTATTTTCAAAAAAATATATTTTTGAACCCATGCGAACATGGATTATAAGATGCCCAAGCCTTTTTTTCTACCTGGGAGAGGTCAAAACGAAATTTGGAAAATATTTCCCTTCCGGAACTATGTGGACATCGCCTTCGTCAGCGGTAAAGAATATTAAGGTTTAGTAATAACATCTGGTCTAACGGAAATTATAATTAAATGAGTGAAAAACACCGGTCATGTTTGATCACAAAACGAAACAATCCTGAATATGCTGCTAAAATCTCGAAAAGCAACTAAGATTATTTTTCAACAATTGCATTGCCAGGTTTTGAGATTCTTTTGATCTATTTTGATGATGGTTTTGAAGTAAGAGTGAGTTGGTTATACAAACAGAAATGTATAATTATAAGTACGAGTTGTGATTATAAGTAGTAATATAATAGTTGGTTTTTTTTGTTGTTGTTTTTTATTTCTTTCACATTCCAAACAATTCTTTTTTCGAAATGGCTCCTTCTTTTCTAATACCTTCATATTCCATTCACGAGCAAATTTCCGTTTTTTTACATTCGATTTTGGAAGAACTTTACTCACTTGTTATTTCCAGTATTATCATGTGCCAGTATCTCCACTCGACTGCCGTATTGATAAACGCGGCCATTTGGATGTAATAATGCTGTTGCTGATCCATTGCCATTCAAGCAGATGACAATGTTGTTTTTCAGATTGATTATACGAACAGCTCTGTCAATTGTCATGTCTACACGCACTCTGTCACGTAACCTGAGTGAAATTGTTCCGCTGGGAGTGACAACCACAGGACTTGGATCGGGTGAATCCGAATCTCGCCAGTTTTCCTGTAAAATTATACATTCCATTTATTAAAAGTATTTATAAATATTTAGTAAATTATAATCATCTCGAATTGACAAAAAGTAAGAGTAATTGAGTTCCGTACACTCTCAGATATAGGTATTGATGGCCATAAGATATATCGGCATTGATGACCATAAGATGAACTTGGCCCCCACCCTGACTCACACTTACACTTCCAAAAATGTAGGTATCATGCGCAAATTTACAAATTTTTGTATAAAGGATAGTTAAACATTTAAATATTGGGCGCAGTACTTTACCACGGTTGTTGAACTTATGATACCAATATGAAAATAATTAAAATATAGCTAAAAAAACTTTGCTCTCTTAAAAAATTTGGTGTACTAAGAGTAAATCTCTCCTTTCGAAAAGAAAAATTATTCTATTCGATAAACAGTTATCCACGCAGTCATCAAACATGTCACCGCGTGTCTTCGAAACTATGAGAACTATTCGTGATGGTTAGAGTTTAATTTGGGCTCATTTCCAGTATCATTTTCCTTATTTCTAAATTCGATATATTTGTAGCATTAAATCGCTGATTCCTTGGAACCTCTTTTCGTAGCAAGATCTTGATGTGCATTCAATTGTTTGCACGAGTAGAGTATTTACTATTTGGAAAATGCAATGGCGTATTTTATATTGCGTTGCACCTATTCCATCCATCTGATAACCACCACAGTATATTTTTTGTTAAACACAGATGTTGTTGTTAAACATTTATCTTTGCCTTAACATAGAAATGCAATAACTGGATTTTTATGGAAATGTATTAATTCTTTGATTCCTCTTGTACTTGGTATATGGTTTGGCCCCTGATTATATTAATTCACACATTTTACAACTTTGCAAGAATAGTTGGAAACGGATTGAATCTTTCGTTTAGATATGAACATGAATAATTTTGTACTAAAAAACAAATTAACATAAAAATCACAATTATCACTGAAAACAGGTTAATGAATGTCAACAAAGTCAAGTATTCTGGATAGTTTCACAAACCATTAATCAATGATAGTTTTAAGATCCCTACGGATCAGTTAATCTAATCACAATATTACCGATTTTACCGAGTACACGCATGAATCATCGTTTGAGTAGTAAGGTACTGCCTTCGGCGGTGTTCGTGAAGGTCTCCATATTTGTGTCGGAGACCCCGAACTGAAGGAGATCGATGTTTGTGCAGCAAGCGCACTCGAAGAAGGCCAGTGTTCCGTTGCCGGCTCGAAAATTTTCGAGAAATCGCCGAAGCGCTGCAGAGAAAGAAAAATTGTTAATTTTTTCCATAATACATAAAGTAAAGAGGGTCAGTATTAAGTTAACACAGCAGTTATATATCTAAAAAAAAGCATTATTTTCATATATTTTAAAATTAGATAGAAAAAACTAATCATTTCTAATCGCATTTCCTCAAATGGTGAACAGATTGCAAACAAGAAAGAGTAACCACAACTTACAAATGAAAATTAATTGACTCATGTTTCAACTTATTTTTTAATCTCTTCAATCTTAACTAGGAAACACAAAATAAATCTGATGAATATAGTATACTCTCGTAATTTTTATAAGAAAGTACTGACAAATCTGACATTCTCTAATATAAACAAAACTCAATTTCATGAAGTTCAAATTCTAATAGTTTTCTCCTTGATCATGATTAGTTTAACGAGAATGCATTAAATTGTAAAATACGAGAATATCATGCATGTAGTTTGTTTAGCAGTTTAAAGACATTCCACTAGAAGAACAACTACAACGCAATCGAAAGATATTAATTCAGCGCTATATAGGAAATGCAGTTGCAATAGTAATTTGTTTCTACTTCAATGTAATACTAAAGAAATAGGCTGAGAGATAAAGTAACATAATAAAAGGGTTTATGCACTTACACCCAATTCTCTATAGCACCATTCCTCCCAATGAACAATATTTGTATAGTTTGGTCCGGGTTTAGCAAATACCATTATATTTCCTACGATGCCCTTAAATCCTTAAAAGTAATGTAATGATGGCAGCAAACAAATGAGTAATATTTCGCGTACCATTGAAAATAACATTGTTGTTCCTCATCAACCATTGGTTCTCTTTTGTAGTTTGTTATTGGAGTCACTAAAAGTAAATACATTCTGAAGAAATAGTGGGAATACCAATAGAACTATGTCTGCCAATAAACGCGTGACAAGATATCCGAAAAAAAGTAATTTATAAGCTTTATGGAAAAATGTATTTAACATCACACTAATGTCATGTATTTCAGTAAACGAATAAACCCGTTCAACAGAAATTATTTTACGAGCAAATAATTCAATCAAAACAAAAATAAAATTACATATTTTCAGGGCAAGAAATATGTCCGTGAATTCAGATCAAAATGATCGCGAGAACTCATATCAAAGAGAAAGTTGTCGAATATTTTGAATTCGATATGCTCCAAAAAATACAATCGATTTGTTTACTTCGGCGTCAAGATCGATTCATATATCCTTTTTTTTTAAGTAATTTCTAATATGTAAACCGAGTATTCTAATTCAAGGGAGAAATTATTTTATTTTTTCAATCTTCCAGATACAAAATTATAGGGATAATTAATCTTTTATAAGTATAATCTGTGATTGTCTATCACATCATGATCTCATCTAACGAGCCAAAATATTAAAAATCGAATCAAAAATAATCTTAACCACAGTAAAAAGGGGAAAATGGGACAATATTGTTGAAAATATGAAAATAAATTGGAAAGTAATTGAAAATCACGCTACTTAAAGTGTCCCACAAAAACTAAATCTCGGAAAGTAAACGTTCTTGAGATTTTGCCTTTATTTGCAGAATACAGAACTAAAAAATAAGTATATTAAATACTTACTTCATAATTCCTACAATAAAAGTTTTTCTATTCGTACATTGATAAGGGTGTTTATGACTAAATATTCCCATGATATCTCAGTACCGGAAGAATTACGGGAATGTCTTTATTTCAATGTAGAGAAATCGCATACAACGTGATATTTCGAAGTTTCTCTCCTCTGTCTTCTTCTTTGCATTACCGTATTTTTTTTCATTCTCTTAGACCGCAATGACGTTAGTTTATAAAATATGGCATGTTGGCCGTTTTTTAATCCTCCGGATCGGAGTTTCTACTTTAAGTAGCAGGACATGTGAAAATCTGCAACATGTGAAAATGTTCTCTTCTCCAATGCATTACGTATCTTCTTTTTTATGTCTTTACCATCTCTTCCATTACTATCATCAAACATGCTTTGTCAGGTTTCGTTATCGCTGAAGATTCGACCTGAACCAATAGTAATGAAGGGAAATTTGACGGTGTGAGGAGTCATCAATACATAGAATATGCAAAATCAATATTTACTATATGAGAGCCGCCTTAACGTCCACGTGAAATTTCGGAAGTTTAAGACTTTCACAATGGCAAAAAGATAAATGGGACCAAGAAAAACTAATATTATTGGATGAAACTTACGAAACTCGGATCCTCGGTTTGAACTAATGGCATAATGTGAATTGAAAATTCTATAGTTATCTTATCCTGTTTCCAACATGAATATTTTTCATGCCTCAATGTTGGGTAAACCCTTTTCATCGTGTAACTCAGAATCTCTCAAAGAACGGACAGCAATAATGAAAGATCCGTCCGAAAAAAAATATATCAAATTGAGTTTAATGAAATTTCATTTTTACTTGGGAGAAATAATGAGATTAACCAAGCATCAAAAATGCTCAAGTGATATTTCGTTGTGGTACACGCAAATAATACTGCTATATTTATCGTAATTATGATGTTTATTATATTAAAAACGAACTTCTGTACAGTAGTAAAATAGGTAAGTATTATCAAATTTAATGTAGCTAAGTATTTGTAACCGACAAATCTTTTAACAGTAAACAACACTTAATCAAATTTCCACTCTCTATCATCACAATGTACGCCCCCCCCCACCCCACCAGGGGACTTACATCTAGTAAGTATGTGTTTGGCGAACACGAGGCCCCGAGCTGAGTCTGGCATTACTTCCACTTACTTGTGCAAGCCTCATTCCTTTCTCTATCCTGACCTTCCTTGGTCACCTCTTGTTCGTTTTGATTCCGACGCTAGGGAATCTTTCATTTTCCTCATTTTTTAAATGATGTATGTAATGTTTTCAGATGTTAATATTTGAGTTTTGAGTGGTAATTCAGGAGGGTTTTTAGTGGGTATGGTTGAGTCATTCGGCGAGTCCCACATGCGGGGAGAGTCATGTTGGCTCTCCCTAGTGCGTAACTGCATTTTCCCGATCTGTACAAGTTTTTAGGGCTCTAATGACCTCGATGTCGACGAGTCTAAAACCCCACAATAAAAAAAACAAAGTGCGCAAACAATAATATTAATTGATGAAATATTAAGCAAATTCTTTTAAATGACACAACAATTCGGTTACCACCGCGGTAAATTATACAAAATATTGATATTTATCTGTACACATTATTCTATTGTATCACAAATTTTTTGTTACATTTTGAATTCCTTAAATTTGGAGTACCTGAGAACATTATCTGATACTGACTACGTAACAAAATAATTCTCTTTTTATATCGGTTTTTATATATATTATAAATTGAATTTTGAACGTTAAAAAGTTACCAAAAATCTACTAAAACATGTATAAAGTACCGTTTTACAGTAGTAACTGAAAATCAACACATCTACCGTTTCAATGCAATTTTTTTTTCAGGCAATTTAGTATTCTGATTGGTGAAACATCAATGGAGCACTGTGAGTGCTATTCTGTACACAACATATCACATAGTCACGTAAAACACTCCTCAAAGTACACATATTTTTGAACAGATCTGCATCTCATTTTGTACTGTAAATTACGTTTCCCGGATAGAAACCCCATCGTATGCTTAACTTAATAAAAATGGGCCTTTACTTAGGTGAGTTTAAAAGGTTCCAAAAAGAGTGGTAAACTATCACGTGACTTGAAGTGTTCTAACTGGTGTCATAGTTGGTCTTCAGTGGAAAAGATTTAGGTGGCGTGTATAAATGGTCACAAACAATTAATTCACAGTAAAAAATTAAAGACCGAAATAATTGACCAAATTTATTTTTGAATGAATTTAGATTCCAAGTAGTTTTTAGTAATAAATACATGATCACTTCCAGAAATATCAGAATTCTACCAAGATGCCATTCTCTGCCACTCATTTTTCGTCCAGTTCCTTTATGATAGGAGGCCTTGATGGAATCGAGTATTTCCCATGACCTTCTGTACATGTCGCTGTCTTCTTTACGAAGAGGGCAATTGTGAGGGAAGAAACTGACGAGAGGGTAAATTGACCGTAACGTTTATTCCTAGACGAAGAGAATAGACTGATGTAGGACGTGGTTTCAAGTGAAGCGCTCCTTTTCTCCTCAAGTTCGAGTGTATTCGCGAAGAGAAGACGTTATTGCACGAGCGCTAATTGTTAGCAAGTTGTGAACTTCTTAATTCATGATCTTCTACATCAGACTAGTTGAATATTTGTTGACGTATTTAATGTTCATTATTAATTTTACTATGCATTCAAAACACTCAACACTCTAAACTGGACTTGCTGATTTATTATATTGATAATTGTCACTCAGGGCGAAGAGACCTACCTTCATACTGTGTTTAATAATGCGTTCTCCCTGCCTTGAGCACGTTCTCTGTGAAACCAAAATGTAAATTTGTCTCAAACTTACATGAAATAAATATCTTATTATAATATTTTCCACTATCATACGTGTACTTATTAAGTCCATAAATTGCCTCCCAGGTAGTTCTAGAGTCGCTTTGTCCAACCACTAGAGAGCATTAATGTTTGTCAACCACCTATTACTTTGATTTTTTCTGTTTCGTTCGGAATAGGGGTTTTCATTGACACTATAAGTTACAAGTATATTTGATTTATCCTTACAGGTTCAGTTATTTATTGTAATGCATAATCCACGACCTAGTAGCATAACAAATACAAATAACGCCTCAAAAAGCAACACTAGAAAAATATTAAGGGGTAGATAGTGGTGGAATGTGAGGGAGGTGGAGGGGGTGGAAACTGTAAACATGAAAGCCTGTCAGAGGCATTTGGGCGCATTCGGTTTAGAACCCACTGCGAGCCGCATTGTCTTCTTAGCGCTAATCTAAAAAACGAAGTCGTGTTCGTAGAGCGTTCACTCTCCGGATCCACGCACGAATCGCATGAGGCCACCGACTCGCCGTCACTAATGCAGATTGGTCACAGAGAAAGCGGAAGAGGACAGAGAACTGAATCCCCATCCCCAGATTTTTGTTTTGTTTTGTTTTTGGCGCGTGGGTATGGCCCAGGGGGATGGTGGGGAAGCGGGGATTCTGCGCCGCCTGCTGGACCGCTTCCCGTCGCACGATCTCGCGACACGCGTTGTCCATTACCACCCTCGACAAGGGAAGCTGGCGAGGGTGATCGCCAAGGCGGAGATCGGCGTGTGTCCGTTCCCATGAGGCCGAAGTAGAGCGGTGGGTGCCGATTCTCTTCCACCCGTTAAGTCAAAGGTTTGCTCGTTCCTTACGACCACATCGTCCCTCCAATATCTGACACTATACGTTATTCATCATATTAATCTTTATCCTTTATGGAATAACTCGGGCGCGAACAAAATGGGAAGTAGTTACCATGGCAACTGCGGATCACCAGTAAGGTCGAAGTAAACAACAAAATGGCGACCTAACCCCAAATTATACGAGAGGTTGAATGAATTGGACAAATACTTCAGTGGTACTATATTGAACAGAATTTTCAATGCCAAGCGTTGTTCGCGTAAATTAAAGTTTCGCTAGGAAAATTTCGCTAGCCATTACTTTAAAAAAAATGTATTCATTGCTTTCAATGGTTTTGAGCTAGAAGTAACTAGCTTAATGAAGTAAGCCTGTTGTACCGAAGTTAGGCTGAACTTGTATTAGTACAACTGTATGTTATAACTATTGGGCCTGTACGAATATTTGGTTGTCATACTAACGTGAAAGTACTAATCAAATGAAACAACGTATAGTGAAAAGCAGAAAAAAATATCATATTGCGTTTTATTTTTAAGCCAAAGAAACCTAATGATAAGTGTATTAAAAAACCTTATATGAAACCATGCTAATCTTTTTTGCTTTCTAAAAACCACATATATTCCATGATTTCCATCCAAATCGATCCAGCATTATCAACAAACAAGAAAGGAAACTTGTGAACTTTATCATTATAAAAAATAATATGACAAATTGTTGATTTTCTAATTATAATTAATATCTTTTATTTTGATTGATGTTGGTTTAGGAATATTTGTAGATTTAAAAAGTTCCGATTACGAAGATATTCAGTTTTTGAAATCAATAGTTGAAGTAACTGTATACTGTCTTTTTATGTAATTTAATACATTAATTTAATAATATAATTAAATTATAAACTCTTAGACCTTCCAGATATAAACAACTGTATTTCACTCACAACGTATCTGCCAGGAGTTTGATCGTCTGGTGATTAAATAAAAGTATAATATAATAATGAGAAACGAAAATAGCTCGACTAATAATAATATAATTTAATATTTTACAAAACTACAGGAAAAAAATATTTCAACAGTAGTTTGATATTCTTTAAGTTCTAGTCATGTTTTTTTTTGTAAAAAAAGACTATCAAGAAAGAGAATAACATTTTCAACATATTTAACAATTGACAAAACTGATCAGTGTTCCAAATAGAACATTGTTTATAACCTTCATACATATAACACTTCGACTATGACAATACAGCACAAAAGAATTCTCCACTTAAAAAAACTTTTCGAAGGACGTTTTTGCTGTACAATCGATATATTGCACTGGATAATTTTATACTTCAGCATTGACATTTAGAAAACCGATTCCTTTATCGAAAATCAACTTCTTTGACAACCTCGTCATTCCTTTTCTAATACAAGTACATCATTTTCATTTGAATGATTGTGTGCACAATAAAATATTTTATATTGAGTGGATCGTATGGTAAAAAACATTATGAGAGATAGATTTTCAATATAAAAAAAAGATATACCACTCATGCTGAGTTGATTATTCGCAAATATGAATTTCGTTTCTTTTCAAACCAAAAAAAGGTAGATGATTACGTATTTCTTTTCAACTTAAGCTACAGTTGAAATATATGTGTCTGGATTACAGCCTACATAATACTTCATCATCTACCTTTTTTTGGTTTATGGAGTATTACAACGAATAAAGATACACCAGAATGATACATCTAGAAGGAGATTGAATTATTTTTTATTAAAGCAGCATGTAAATCATTTTAAATAGAAATAAAACTACTCTCTTGTATGACGTGAGTTAGGTTTTATACGAAAGTTACTCTATAATCCATCAGTTAAATATATATTGAATGCACGGTATTTTCAAATTTAATTTCAAATTGCACGGTTTACATCAAGTTACATCACGTAGAAACAAAAAATAACAATGCTGGAAGATGAACCAAAGTTTATGCTCTCATTACACAAAGGCAACATTAATCTAATTTCAATACTTATTATAATTTATCATTATTTCTGACACATCAATTCATCATTATTTTTGACACAAATTAAAACGGAAGACATATATTTGTATTCTTTACAAAAACATGAACAAAACATATTCAAATAGTTTTGTAAATATAAATATATTTTAAAACGAACAATGTTTTTTCCAAAAACTGTCCTCCTCATCAATGCGGATGTAGCCGTCTTGTAAATGCTGCCTATGGGTCTTGTAATATCTCCACCCCATTAGTCCAATAATCATCATAATAAGACCCAAGAACATGCCACCTAAACGAAATATGTGGCATGAAATACAAAAAGAATATTGAAAACACTTTATTTTGTAACCAATCGTCAATGTATGTTTTAATGTTCTTTAATGTTCAATGTTCTTTATTTCCAAAAATAATTCAATTACAAGTATAACAAATTATGGTTATAAATATATTATAAAGAATAATTCTGAAAATTATTTCAGTTTTTCAATAAATCAGTAATATACAATTTTTGTAATTTTTACCAATATTTTACAGTTTACAAATAATACATAAATTTTTCAAATTGCAATTCATAACAAAAATTTACCATTAGCAAATAATGCCAATTAGTACATTTTGCAAAAAATTACAACACGTTTTTTATGAGAAATTATGAATACGTTCACTTTCTTCTGAGGTAAAAGAATGATCATTTGTGACACGTTTTAGGAGCGAAACATGACATTTTACTGTCTAGAATAAAGCAATTTGCTTCTTTTGTGCCCATTTTTATCATTTTGTAACCTAATATATTGTATTAAATGTAAAAAAAATTTCATTAATTTTGGCCAAAGAATGGCGCTTTGACTGTCATAACTTTAACGTAAATCATTGCAAGGTTCTTTTGAAGATTTTTTTTTTGTTATTTCATTCCTGAATTAGTTGTAACGTCTCTTAGCCGTGACCTAGGATGTTCTGTCATTTTCCGTTCCTTTAATTACGAGATTTAATCATATCCATGGCAATAAAAAGTATTATTCTCCACGCAAAATACTGCCTTAACTTGCAACATACTGCCTTAACTTGCCAAATATGTTAACAGAAATAGTGAAAGTGAAACGATATTACCGTCTATTAGTAGAGTACCGATGGGTTATCTTCGCACAAATGGCCTTGAGTAGAAACGTTTGAACGAGAAGGGAAAAGGGAGTGAGTAAAAACATTAACTCACTATTGGAATGAAATTAACAGATATAGTTGCACTTGTATATAAATTGTCCACGGGAATGCGAGATGTGCTAAATTGAGCTTATTTTATCCCGCGATGACCGATAAGTGAGAAAGAAAGACAGAAATATTAGTGTTTAAACTAGTATCTGTGTAAGTAAATAGTTTTACAGAAAAGCACACATGAAAGTCAGTCACATAGGTCGCTTTTGACTTCATCAGTGAGGAAGATACTGGAGGAATTATCTTACTTCCATAATCTGTGCACGCTCTTGTTCAGGAGAAAGTACTAATTCTCTCAATATTAGAACGAACAACAGCTCCATGTGATAAATCTTCCAGAAAGGTCTTTGTGAAAATGAAAACATTATCACAATTTTGATACGAATGGTAATTTAAAATTCAAACAAATACTCTTACTAACTGACAACTCCTATTTAATGTTGTTCATAATAGGAAATATTTCAGAACGTGCATACGAAAAATAATTGACAAATCAGATAAATATTCTTACTAATTAAAAACGTCTCTTTGATTTGATTTTTATTCAAACAATTTTTACTGTAAATTGATGGTACCGAATACATGTAATACTCACCAATGAAGCTTTGTGTGTCAAACTGTCTTCCTGAAGAATATAGCTTTGAGGTCATATTTTTTGAAGACGTTTGAGGTCTTTCGGTGGAAAAATGGGATGATTTCGTTGAAGTGCGAAGCTTAAGTGCATTTGAAGGTGGCGTGGTAGACTGATTTAATGGATCAGATGTCGTTTCAAGGAACGGAATGATATGAGGTTTTATTGCGGAAGATATAACATATGAGGAATTTGAAGAGGACTCATAAGTTTGGTGTACTGACGGAGTATTATCCGTGGTAGAATCATGAATTTCTCGGAAGTCTGCAAAAACAAATCCGTGCAATTATTCAGAAATTGATTTGGTTAAATTTGCAATGCGCAAATAATCAACAAGGACCTGACATTACAGATTTGCATAATCTTTGAAACTTGTAAAACCGTCTAACTTCACATCAAAATAGAAAATTTTATATTTTTTGAATTTTAAGTAACAGATTGGCAAAAATTCGAAAACGTGCAATTGTCACTGTGCACTTCAGTAAACTCGCTTGTTCTTATTTTGAACTTCTAAACTCGTTTCCGATTCCTGACAACTCAATTATTTCAGAATAATGGTCAATAACGAATTGTCAATTATGGCGAGTGAAT
The DNA here is from genome assembly GCA_002313205.1 of Laupala kohalensis. Classification (NCBI taxonomy): domain Eukaryota; kingdom Metazoa; phylum Arthropoda; class Insecta; order Orthoptera; family Trigonidiidae; genus Laupala; species Laupala kohalensis. Next base: position 7,212 of record NNCF01135601.1, on the reverse strand, counting down.
AAACGTTTGGTCGCCGCTTGATTATGAATTAGTAGAAGGAAGCCATAACGAACAAACGGATGAAAAATCATTTATGTCTAGCGTTGCTATATAACAATTGATGCGTAATATTCATTCGAGGAAATAAATCTTTTAAGAATGTATTTGACTCCTTTGTGACGACTGATAGTCACATATAGTCTACAATACGTCACACAGTCTACAATACGATTACAAAGATGTGATTAACTTAAAAATCGATCATAGAATCTTCTTTTATTTATTATTTTTTCTGTAAGTTACTATTTTTCTAGGAAGAGCGTTTTCTTACCAAGGACGTTTTCTTCATTCCTATATACATTTAAATTGTCTAAATCTTCCATGTTCTACATTTCTACAGCGACTGGCCTTTTCGATCGCGTGTTTTTACAGGACTTCGGATCTTTAGGTTTTTACCCATTGTTTTAATTTATATCCTATCAAACCTATGTTCACATTCCTCAAGCCCCCACCCCTATAGATAAATCCTGGGTGCGCCCCTGTTCGAGAAATCACTCATAATTTCCCTTATTCCCGAACCTTCAAGGGTGAAGGAGATTTAAAGGGTGTTAAGAAATATTTTTAACTATTTTTTCTAAAAATAATTTAGACATGCTATTTTTCTCTACGGTAAACTATAAAGATATGGACGGAAACATAACCAAAAAAATACCCATGCGGAACTAGGGAGAGTCGGCAGTTCAAAAAATAAACAAATAACCATATTTACTACTGAACATAACCTTAGTTTTGAGTTTTGCATAATACGAGATCTTGGCATGGGTTCACTAGTATCTTTTGAGTTGGTAAAATTGAATAACATTATCCGCAATGAAATGTAAGTGCCAAAACGTTAGAAATTCGAGAATATATCGAAAAAATCTCTTACCGTTGATAATTTCTCTAACATGGTGTGTTGCTCTCACCTTTATGCAAACATAACAAATCACCAAAACAGTAATTACCCGTCGAAAGAACATATGCCCACTTTCACAATAGTTTCGCGGGTTAAGAAGGACACACTTTGTAAATAATAGCAACGTCCTCTTCACCTCTGGTTGTTGATTACCAAGTTGTCTTGCTAAGTTGCTTACCACAAAAGAATAACAATTTTCACTAATAACGGAATGAGTTTGACTATCGGACAAACATACTGAGACTCTAAAAGGGGACAAAGAGTATATGATTCACTGATAGACATTCCTTTGTATGGCTCAGAGCAAAAACTCAACGTTGTTTCAAAAGGAATATCTTGGAGCGTTGAAATGTTAAATCCACCGCTGCCTTAGGACTCTTGATCGGAACTGATGGTATGGTCTCAATTAGTGTATTGTCCTCCATGTGACGATACGCAGTTTGTAAATGCTATGTGACAATAAATTTATAATAGTTTATTTATTACTAGCAGAACTATCCGATGTTACCGGTGCGTTGAAAAGAAACTTAAAATCATTACTGAACATTAAAACAATTTAAAAAGTTCACACATAAAATATACAAATCGAAAAAATAAAATTTTGCGTTGTTAAACAATCATGCAAAAATTACATCGACATTCAAAGAAAAATTGGTACTGAGAATTGAAATATTTTATCCTGCAGTGAGTGTTAAAACAGGTATGGATTATTTTAGCTCATTTTGCCCGACGTTGTTCAGGGTTCTTGTAGAATATTTTAAATTCGTATGTTACTTTCCGTATTTCTCGTATTTTCGTGGTTTTAAATTGTATGCTAATATGTACGTTATTATGAATTATTTTGAAATCAAAGCCCAAGGAAAATACACTTTACCCAGAAATAAACATAGCTCATAGTTAAGACTTCTGAATTCTTTGCTTTTCATTTCACTTTTAGATATGTAGTGCAAACAATGTTCTTCAAAGCCTTTATATAATTTTGCTTCTACGATTCGGTTAATCAGATTATACGTTCAGTGGATTGTCTGCCTCAAGTAACGCAATTAATTCTGAAGGACACATTAGTAAGGTTTATATTCATCAGTTATGCGAGTGAAGATTCACATTACTGGTTAGCAGCGAATTGTTTCTCTCCTCTTGTAATTCTTCAATATTTACCATTTTAATTACAATAACCCTTAAGAAGTGTCCTTTGAAATTTCAAATAATTTTTAATCGATTACTTCTTCAGATTTTCATGTGACAGAATTCCAAATAATTATATTTTATTAGTATAGATTACTAATCGCCATTGAGTAAGTATATTTAATCCATGAATAAAATTAACAACCTTCTCCGAGTGTTGTTCAAGATAGAAACCTAAAACTCATAGAATAATGTACACTTCTATCTAATTACTCTTATGAATATTATATATATATTACTCTTATGAAAATCTTTTTTTCATTTCTTTGATTATGAAATTATGGCCTATTCTTCAATTATGACTTACCTATTGATTATTTTCTGATGTTTTGTTATTTTAAGCTATTATTCCATTTATAAAAGCGATAAAGCAAACGAAACCAACGCAATTGTTTCACCACTGTGAGAGCAATTACACAATAGAGGCGTTTCGACGGTACCAAATGAAAGATTTTATTTTCAAGTTTTCTGCTTTGAAAATACTCGTAAATCGAGAGTACAATCGATCCAAGGTCAAAAGAAGGGTATATAAATTGGAAACACATTTCCGATCCAAATCCGCAATAATTCCTCAATGGCTTTGAAGATTAATAACTAGTCGTATCCTTTTTATTGCGATATGGAGTACATACAAAATTCACTAAAATGGGAGGGACCAACTTGAAATTTTCGAAGGCTAGGGAGCCATCTCAACTTGTCTAAAGGGTTCCTAGAAACACCTTCATCTCTCGAGGACACTCGATCACATTCCCCTTGCGTCTGAATTGTATTACAAAAAAAGTTACCTACAGAGAAAGCCCAACTACTTTTCATTACACTCTTGTAAACCTGATTAAAACATCTAAACAATAAAACCTTTTATTTTCAGAAATCATACATTAAAATACACAAAGTCGTTTTCAATGTACGTAATCTCTCATTTGGTTGTATTATGACTGTAATGAATTTAATCTACTTATTCATGACAGATTATTTACATATGTTCAATATATTATCCCCGAAGCTCCATATTATTATAATTACAATTGAAAATTCATATTCAACTTTCTAACTTCTATCTTTGAATATAATTTTTTCAATCCAAACCTTTTTCAATCCAAGAATTTTTTAAAAGTCTTTCTAAATCTGCATTCTCTAGAAAATTTACTGAATCGATCGTTTTAAAAATCTCACTCAATGACGCATACAAAGGAAATCGATTTCATATATTCCTTCCCTCATAATGCAAACCAATCTTTATCTCTGAATCACTAACTTTTATCTTGTTCATGGAACACAATATAATTGACTTCCAGTCACACTGGCATATTTGTTGCAATAGTTTTTTCGTTTTGTACGAGAGTGTCAAAGGAAGCGCTACGAGAACCAAGCTCTACTTTTATCTTATTAGTTCGTAACATAGTTGGAGGAGCGTGTAGAAAGATGACTGTACGAAATCAAATGACATTTATAGCACTTTGTTTCATCTGTTCTGAAGTTGGGGCATTATGACCTCGATGTCGACGAGCCGTAAAACCCCACAAAAAAATAAATGGTGAGTACAAGAATAGAATCCCTACGTTACAACTGACATGTACGGGGTAAATTTAATAGTATAGTAAAAAATGATGACCCACAATTTTTGTACTTAGTTTTATCTCTTTTCAAATGCCCGAACTTCTAAGTGGCGAGGTTCTGGTAATTGCTGACTGGATCTGGCCGAGTATCCCTGCGGGATTCACTCGCGGGAATTTTGACGTATTTGTACCTTATCTTGCAACTTGATAATCTGCATCTTACAGCTTCCTGAAGACTAAGCTTTTTCATAAACACATTATAAATAATATAGTTGATATTTTGGGATTCATAAAATAATAAACACGAAAATTTAAAAAACTACAAATATAATGCTAAACGGAAATGAGAAAATGTTATATCACTTTCATAACCGGGGGAATGGCAGTAAGTCCAGTACTATGCAGAACTATACGACAGGAAAGGCTGTGGTTACATGTAGCGGTCGCACGTGGACAACGAATATATGAAAATATTTTTACTTATTTCCACCGATTTCATAATTTATTATCTAAATATCCGGAAACTGTTTTTTAAATGTTAGAATTAACAACTTTTCGAACAAATACCCAGGCGACATATCAATTATTTTGTAATATAAAGGAAGAAATCCAAAAATCACATTTCTCCCCATTTAAATCACGAAACACTTCACAAAATGTTCCTAATAGGTCAACAGCAGAATAAATGTTTAATAAATACTACAAATTTTCCATATAAATCTGTCTCTTATAAACTATTGAATTTCCCATTTTTAAATGCTCAGCAACAAATATAGTAAAATTTATGTGACACCACTCCACATGTACTTTAATAATATAGCTTTTGACCCATCATACTCGCGATATGGCCATAGACCAAGAAGAAAAGAACAAAATTACATTCTATACAAGCGAAAGAAAAGAACAAAATTACATTCTATACAAGCGATGTGAAAAAAGTACACGAAACTTCCTTCCTATGATCGAATTTGAAATTTTGGATGTATTAGTCTGATTTCCGATGTTTTCCCCCGATCTTTAAAATATTTACATATTCATACCAACATAAAAACGATTCACTGTTAACTAAACAAAAATAAAAATCACTAATTTGTTCCTTTTTGCAGGGTGGTATTTTCTGATTAATCACAGAACCCTGATTAATCCCGAATACAGGGATTTTGGACCACGGGGACAAGAGGACACGAAAGGGGAATCAATGTTACGCTTTGATATAACCGAGAGCGATAATTTCGAGTCAGAAACTAATCATTATTCTGCTAAGACTACTATAGGTGTGGATTTAACTGCAACAAGATCTTCGGCTCGCGGGATAGCTACTCACTCTACTACGGAGAATGCGAAAAGTACGCATTTAACTACAAAAACACGTGGAAAACCCATTATATCCAGCACACCATTTCCCAGTTTATCTACAGCTACGATTGCATTGAACAAAGCACCAATAACTACAACTCCACTCCCTACAAAAGTTACTCAAAAAAAGAATTTTAATGTCGGTTTTTTATTTGGTGAATCTTAAATTTGTATGCAATATTCATTCAAAAATTTTTTTAAATTTATATTAATATATCGGTTATTTGTAGAACATATCCTTGTAAAATTGGCTCATTCCAGTCTTCGCTAGGGTAATTTGAAAATCCCTAAGTATTATTGTGGGCGATTTGAGTGTGATGACTTAATATATTCCCCTCTGACATTATAAATCATGAGGTTATAAAACTTTCACATGGAAAATAAGTATTTAAATTTTTTTTATTTGAGAACAGACTATTCAATTTTCTAAACCGCTTTCAATTTTTTTTTGTTTACTTCATGTTACGAGACCATTTTGAAGCTTAGAAAATTGTTGTTACCCTTCTTTTGAAAAATTTACAAGAATACATTTTGTTTGACATATTATTCAGAAAAAATTATTTTCCCCTACTTAATCTCAATGATCCTGTGAATTTTACCACTTATTATGTCATAGCCAATTAACATGTCCAAGCCGTGCTGTATGTACTTGCAGCACTGCAGCGATCCGGAGTTCCTTAGAATTCATTCGTCTAATCGACGCTCGTACCTGATAGGGCCGCTTGTTCAGTTTTTCCCAGTGTTGCCATGTTGTACAGTGTGGCTTGGAAATAATAGTCGGAAATAATTACGTTCGTTACTACTTTAATTTTTCATTGAAAATATAATTTCTTTTTCTTTTTAGTATCAGTATCAGTAAATGTATTTAGTATCAGTTTTGTCTTTTCACTCTAAATCTTGTGAATAATCCTAATGGAACAGTGGACTCACTTTTGAATGATTTCATATGTTGTTGTGTAATCACCAGTTTCCAACTTACCATACACTATTATACATATTTGGCAAGGAAGTACATACGGTAATACTTAAATTACTAAAATGAAATTATGTTAATGGTAATAACATTACTAAAATGACATAAATAATCATAATTCTTAATTTGACATCCACTTAACCCCGCAGTGATCGCGCGCCTGAATCCATCTTGAGAAGTCGCGCGGATGACACCGTCATCCGCTTACGATACTATTTCGTTGGCACTACCCACCACTGCGGTTTTGTTTTGTAAAAAATAATATATTATGGTCGGTACGTTTTAGCATTGTGTAGTAAAATTATGTTCTTATCGAATAATAAACTGCCTAGCAAAACCATATTGCACCAAACGTTCCAACGTTATCTGTATCATTAGTCTCCCGCAGATCTTAAAGTTCCTCCCCTCCCCTGGACATATACCACCGCTAGTGTGGATTACCGCCAAGATTTCATCTTCAAATGAACGATCGATCATTGAGAATATTTTCTTCCTCGCTTGACACATTGAACTTCCCAAACCCTCCTGAAAACCCCTATAAGTTACAAGTTCCTACCTTCTAACATGCGTCATGACCGTTTCAATATACTCCATGGTCTCAAAGTTGGATCACTTTGCACCACTTTTCTCTTTTTCTCGTGGAGGAAATTAAAGCGGTCATGACACACATTTCGGCGTAAAAGTATTACATTATTTTCGCCAACCAAATTTGCACGTGTTAGGTAAACAGTTCCATAAAGTTTGTTCTGCGTTGCATAAATTACCTCCCAGGTAACAATGATAGTGTTCCTGTCAGAGCGGAGCATTAGCGTCGGATAACCGCATGCAAACCAACTTCAACTTGGTACGATCCAAGCTGATCAAGTGTTCCTTTCAATAATCTAATTTGCGTGTAGATCATATATTGTATAACGAAACATAAAAATTTTTAAAAATGTTCAGGAAAGAGCACATCGCGAGGACAGATGTTGCTGTTCCAAAAGACAAAGTTATAAACTCAAAACTTTTCAGTTTCATTTTTTTAAACTGCATCATATTGTGATCCAATGATATAATTTATTTTTTTAGCCGTAGAACCCGACGAGGTTACTTTGAAAACGTTTTTGAAACTAGTACATTCAACCCTGAATCTATACAACTCTGCATTGAATTGCCTTCATTTGTTTCTATTTATTATGTATATAAAGTAAAATGTGATAACTTTCGGT